>PVKU01007956.1:0-79705 GCA_004027475.1 Anoura caudifer
AACTACTATGTACTGGGCTCTCTGCTAGGTCCTTTAGATGCCAAGATGAATGTAAGTTCTGCCTTCAAGGAACTTGCAGTCAATTGAAGGAAACAAGCAAATAAACTAGCTATCACGAAACAATATAATCAATGCCTTGACTACATTCTTCCCCTCCAGTTGTGTCCTACTGGGATTCTGGTCCAGTGGACCCAGTGTGGAATTTGGGTACTAGAGGTTAGGTCAGTAAGCATAACAGAGATGGACTAACACAGGAGGAGCCACTTCTGAGTGAAATTAAGTCAAAACACTTCAAGTGATCCAAAAACCAAATGGGATGCTAAGATGATGCAAGTTTAAAGCCTGCTATGTCGGGTAGATCTAAAAGGAAGTGGTATGGGGAGAGAAGGGGGGAATTCTGTGTGAGAGCGACAAAGAGAAGAAAACTGCTCAGAAAGTGAAAATATAGCTCATTGATCCCTGGCTTTTTAGGGAGAGGGGTACCAGGCAAATTTCAAAAAGACAATATAGGGTAAAAGAAATGCATAAGTCTGAGAACAGAGGGAGAGGATGGGGCTTCATTTGCAGGGCTGCAGAGATGGAGAGAGTGGGTTTATGGAAGTATCAGCAGAAGAGAAGATTATTTGATTCCATAAGAATGAGCAAGAGTTACCAGATGGGGGATGTGAAAAACGTTCCAGGGAGAGGAAACCCACCCCACCCCCTGCAGACATGGCAGCTTCCTGTAGCAGTTGATTTGATGTCTGGGCTTCTTTGGAGCAACTGCAGAAGATGAGGTTAAACCAAAAGGAGTCAGATTAATGTTATTTTCTTTTTTCTTTTTCCTTCGTTCTTTCTTCCCCCCCTCTCTTCCTTTCTGTCTGTCTGTCTGTCTCTCTCTCTCTCTGTTTCTCTCTCTCCCTCTTTTTAGAGAGAGGGGGAAGGGAGGGAGAAAGAAAGGGAGAGAAATATTAATGTGTGAGAGAAACATTGACCGGTTGCCTCTCATACACACCACAACTTGGAACCAAGCCCACTACCCATGTGTGTGCCCTGACTAGGAATCAAACCGGTGACTTTTTGCTTTGTGGGACAACGCCTAACCATGAGCCACACCAGTCAGGGACATTTTAATGTTATTTTCATCTTAACTCCTTATTGGAGTTAATATAGGAGAAAATGTTCATGCTTACATTCTTTAGATAACTAACCTATAAATCATAAACTTACAGATTCAGGGATATTGTAGAAACTATCCAGTAAAAATTATTTTTATTGACTCCCTCAAAAATTAGTTTCTCTTTAGCTGCCCATAAGTCAGCTAGAATTATCTGTGGCTTGCATACAGTTCAAGTGCTTCTTCCTTTCCTAGGAAAGCACTGAATCTGCTTTGTTCACTTGAAAATGAAACGGCCATTTCCATGCCTTCTGATGAAATTACAGCCCCTTATATATTCCTAGTACTTAATCATTGTTAAATATAAATTCAGTTGCTGAGGGCTTAAATTGCATAGCTTTTATTCTCAGGTCTCCACCTCTCACATATTTATTTTCTCAGATTCCTGACTTAGACACAGATTCAAGTATTAGCCACAAATTAAAGACCTGCCACAAGATACCTCAGCCCTTCGTAGGCTAATACTCTGTTGTTGACTAGTTATGGGATTAATCTTTAAACTCAGCACTCCAACATCGGGCGGTGCTTGATTGCTGTACCATTGTTTAATCAATTAGTTGGGCACTTGTTGTGGTGGTGATGTGTAAAATACTGTTTTTAATTACAAAAAAAAATCCTATCCTTAGATCAACCTGTCCCTGGATAACATTAGTTTCATCTTTATGCACATTTTTTTAAACATTACCAAATGTGTGATCACATAAAATTACTGATTAAACATTTGGAACAAGTAGCTGGGATCATTTGGTACTAATAGCAGCCAAGGCAGACATTTGTGTAAGCAGAGCAGGAAACTGTGAACACTTTCATCAGTTTTATTTATTGTTCAGCTTAGTTTATAGTCTTTATTCTGGGTGAATTAATAATAATCCTTTCGAATCACAGAGCACCTTCTTTAGGAGAATACAAAGCATTCCCTCATACCTTCTCTAATTCATTTTGCAACATCCCCATAAAGCAGGAAGGGGTCAGGTATTCAGACAGGAAACCAAAGCAGATGCTAAATGACTTTCCTCGGGACATATGGTTAGCCACAGACGGAGCCATAACAAGAATGTGAGTCCCTTGACATCAAGGTCAGTGGTTGATGCCATCAGAGAGATGGTTCTCAAAGGACGATCTGTGCAGGCTCTCAGCTTGTCCATGGGCTGGTTGGGGGCTATGAGGTTAAGTCAGCCTAAAACATTTCCATTCACTGTTTCCATGAATTCTACACAATGCCTGTCTGGGATGTGACAATAGCTATAATGTTGTTGCTGGTGTGAGGTTTCTCATCTTCAAAAACATATAAAAGCAATCCTTTCCCTGAACCTTTCTTCTTGGGCTAACATTCTGTATCCTTTCCAACCTTCCTTTGTTGCTCCTTTCCTTCCTTCCTTCCTTCCTTCCTCTTTCTTCTCTCTCTCTCTCTCTCTCTCTCTCTCTCTCTCTCTCTCTCTCTCTCCTCTCTCTCTTCCTTTCTTTTTCCCATTCCCCCATCAAGAACAGAAATGAGAGACATACAGGCTACAAGGCTGACACATCTTCAAACACATTACTTAAATATTTATTCAAAACTATTAAATGTGGAATGGGAGACATTGATTTTGTATTAGTAAAAATATTCTAGAAAAGCTCATATACTTAGTAATTCACTTGAAATTATTGACATGGGTTTAGCTTTTGTTCTCCAGTTTTATTTTTGCAATAATTTTCCAAATCAGATGACTTCCTAAGAAACATATTAAAGACATTGGAATTTAGGCAATAAAATAAACCACTTGTTCCCAGTAAACAACACCACACCCATGCACTCTGCAGTTTCAGAATTTAGCAGACTACTACTGACCAGTGAACTTTCATATGTGCATTACAAAAGTACTAAAAAAAAGGAAACAAAATAAAAAACAGAGATTGGTCACTGTAGTTGAGGGACAAGTTCTAGTTTTTCATTGGTGGGAACAGTCTACATCAGTGAGAGGAGAGTGGGACCAGCTTTCACTTTGCTGGTTATGTAAAGAGCCCTGTCTAAAGCCTTGAAATCACTAGCACCACATTTCTGAATATTTTCCCCAGATCCGTATATCTGCAAAAGCCCTAACCTTTCCCAGAGCTCCAAGCTCACTTTCCCATTGCCTGATTCAGAAATCCACGTGAAGGTCATTTCTCTACATCAAACTCTGTAGGGACAAAACAACTCAACATTTCTCCTCCAAAGTCTGACTTGCAATTTTTGTCATGACACTCCAAAAATATGTCTTTCATGGAAATCTCCTGCATTTCTATGGTCACTAACCTTCATTTGTTTATTCATGTATTCAATAGTTCATTCAAGGGTCTCTTAGCATCTATTCTGGGCAGTAGAAACTAGAGAACCTCAGAAAATTACCTAGTAAACAATGATAGTTATAATCAAAAAATTTAAATTATTACAGTGAAACACCCTAGCTAGTTCTGTTACCTCTTCCTTGAACAACTGCAACAATGCTTTACAAGTTCCTTTTCCCCTGACTCCATCTATCTATCCTGCTCTTCCCTTTAACCTATTGTATTAATCTATCGCTGGATTATTTTTTTCTTTTTTTAAAATTAAATCTACTAGGGTAACATTAGTTAATAACATTATAAATTTCAGGTGTACAATTTTACAATACAACACCTGTATACTCTATTGTGTCCCTGCCACTCGATATCTAGCCTCCTTGTCACCTCCATTGGACCCCCTTTACCCTCTTCATCCTCCCCTGCCACTCTTCCCTTCTGATAAGCACCATTCTGTTGTCTGTATCTATGAGTTTGTTCATTTACTGGTTTTTGTTTTATATCCCACAATGACTGAAATTATATGGTTCCTATCCTTTTACATCTGACTTATTTCACTTAGCATGATACTCTCAAGATCTATCCATGTTGTCACAAACAACAATATTTCATCTGTTTATGGCTTTGTAGTTTCCATTGTATAATGTACCACATCTGCTTCATTCATTTGTCAAAGGACACTTAGGTTGTTTCCATGTCTTGGCTATGCTAACATATGACCCAGCCGTTACTCTTCTGGGTACCTACCCCAGTTTTATTTCCCAGAGCCAAGACACAAATTCCTTTTCTTAATGTCCTCTCCTCAAAAAGTAGTCTTTTTGAATTACCACAGCCAATGAAACAGCCCACATTATGGTCCTCCGCAGCATTGCAGAGAACAGAGCACTCACCTGTGCCTCGGAGACTGAGGTGCAAGGCCCAGCCCCACCACTGGCACAACGGTGACAGATGCATCCATTACTCTTGTGCCTCACTTGTAAAATGAGATTGAGAATATATACACTTCTAATATCCTTTCAAATTTTGGAAATTTATGCACTAGGTAATGTAGATATGCTCCAGCTAACAGGTAACTCACTTTCCCTGAACACCCTGTTCCTCTACCCCAGCTTTCTGGCTCTAAAATATCCTTCTTCACTCTTTTCTTTCTCATCCATGAAAACCATGCATATCCTTGATGGTTTTGTTCAAGTGTCACCTCATTTGAATGGTTAATCTTTTGACTATAAGTGAGATTCTTCTTGGAACTTTTTTTTTTTGAAACTTTTATATGACTTTGTACATCTCACTTTCTTAAATAAAGTATCTTCTACTTAAAGTGGCTTCAAAACTCACATATGGTAAGTCGGATATAAAGAAATGTAATTTAATCACAAGCCCCTATTTCTGTGAATGGCAATGGAAACAATGCCCATTCTAAGTAACAGTTGATTTCTGTTTAAAGCTTAGTCTCCTACAGATTATTAATTAGGTCTATGTTGGGGACATGCCTTCTTGATTATCCCACATCCCTACACCTACCCCTTTCTCCTCATGTAGTTTCTGAACAAGAGATTCCTAGAAAACACCATGGTGGCCAGGAAGGGAGGTCCCTGCCACGTGTATGGTTCTTGGCTCTGCCTGAAGTCACCGAGCCGTGTTGCTTCATTTGATCGTTGGTTGGAGGTCTCTCTGCCCTGTGCATCTCCTGGTGCTCTCCTGATCTGGATGCACTTTCCCATACTTGCAGCTGATGCCCACAGAGCCCACCATGACTCCTGACCCAGCACTGCCCATCAGGCCTCTTCCTGCCATGATAGTAGGTCTCTCTGGTTCCTATTTCTGGCCCTGGGAATTTCTGCCTCTCCTCATGCCACACACATGCTGCAGGCAAACCAGAGTGGGGAGGGGTCCAGGGTTGAGCTGTCTATAAAATGAACATATACACCATCATTTCTAATCTACTGGAGTCACTCCATGTCATTGTGAGATAAGAGCTGCAGAACAGGAGATGTTTATAGATATTAAAATTATACTGATTATTATTTTAGAACATGACTCTACTCATTCTGCTTTGTATTATGCTTGAAACTATGATTTATTATCCCTACTACAGGAAGCCTATGTTCAAATTATGGTTTACTCTTTTCCCTATCTTACTCTACAATATAACCTTAGAAATTTGCAAATATTCTGCAATATATTTATATCAATTTATTAGATATTGATTTTCCTTTTTTTTATGGAAAAGAGAAGGAAAGCTAGTAGTTTAGGAAATGCAGTTGACTTCTTTCTATGTTTTATAGCTAGGAATTATGACTATTTATTGTAAAAGACAAATTTGAAAATTAGGAGAAATTTTATTCTGAATAAATTAGAGGGTTTATACAATGTGGCAGATTTATAACCCAACAAATTCTTAAATCATTTTTACAAAACTCTTATATTCAGGCTTTAGAAAGTTTATCAACTAATACAACTGATATCACAGAAATACAAAGTATTATAAGAAATTACTACAAATAACTATATGTCAAGGAATTTTAAAACCTGAGTGAAGTGGACAAATTTCTAGAAAAATATAATTTTTCAAAACTAAATCAAGAAGAATCAGAAAGCCTGAACAGACCAATAACAGTTGGTGAAATTGAAGCAGTAATAAAAAAAAACTCCCAGCACACAGAAGCCCTGGACTGGATGGTTTCACAGGAGAATTTTACAAAACATTTAAGGAAGAGCTAACCCCTATCCTTCTCAGACTACTTCAAAAAATCCAAGAAGGAATACTCCCATACTTTTTATGAGGCCTGCATCATCCTAATCCCCAGAACAGACAAAGACAAAACAAAGAAAGAAAAAAAATCAAAGGTATTTTTGCACACTGACAACAAAATGTCAGAAATAGAAATCAGGAAAAAAATCCCATTTGCTATAGCAACAAGAAAAATAAAGTACTTAGGAATAAACCTAACCAAGGAGGTAAAAGACTTATACTCAGAAAACCACACAACACTCTTCAGTGTTTCTTTCTTCAAAGAAACTAAAGAAGACACAAATAAATGGAAGCATACACCATGTTCATGGATTGGAAGAACTGACATCATCAAAATGTCTATACTACACAAAGCAATGTATACATTCAATGCAATTCCTGTTATAATACCAATGACATCTTTCACAGGTATAGAACGAAATTTATATGGAACCATAAATGACCCCAAACAGCCTCAGCAATTTTGAGAAAGAAGAACAAAGTAGAAGAGATCACAATACCTGACATCAAACTATATTGCAAGGCCACTGTAGTCAAAACAGTCTGGCACTGGCATAAGAACAGACACATAGATCAATGGAACAGAATAGAGAGCCCAGTAATAAACCCATGTCTCTACAGTCAATTAATATTTGACAAAGGGGGCTTAAGCATAAAATGGAGCAAAAGTAGCCTCTTCAACAAGTGGTGCTGGGAAAGCTGGACAGCTATATCCAAAAAAATGAAACTTGACCACCAACTTACACCATACACAAAAATAAACTCAAGATGGATAAAAGACCTAAATATAAGTCACAACACCATAAAAGTGCTAGAGGACAACATAGGCAGGAAAATCTCACATATTCCATGCAGCAATATTTTCACCAATATGTCCCCTAGAGCAACAGATATAAAGGAAAGAATAAACAAATAGGATCTCATCAAAATAGAAAGCTTCTGCACAGCTAAAGAAAACAGCAGCAAAATGAAAAGGAAACCAACAGTATGGGAAAACATATTTGCCAATGATACCTTAGACAAGGGTTTAATCTCCAAGATATATAAAGAACTCACATGACTCCACTACAGGAAGATAAATAATCCAATTTAAAAAATGGGAGAAGGAACTGAACAGACCCCTCTCCAAGAAGGACACACACAGGGCCCAGAGACAATATGAAAGGATACTCAGCATCACTGGCCATAAGGTAGAAAATAAAACCACAATGAGATACCACTTCACACTGGTCAGAACAGCCATTATAAACAAATCAACAATCAACAAGTACTGGTGAGGTTGTGGGGAAATGAGAATCCTAGTATATTGTTGGTAGGAATGCAGACTGGTGCAGCCACTGTGGAAAACAATATGGAATTTCTTCAAAAAACTAAAAATGGAACTGCCTTCTGACCTGGCAGTTCTACTTCCGGGAATATACTGTAAGACTCCTGAAACACCATTTCAGAAGAACTTATGCACCCCTATGTTCACAGTAGTGCTATTTACAATAGTCAAGTGCTGGAAACAGCCTAAGGGCTCATCAGTAAATGAGTGGATCAAAAAATTATGGTACATTTGCACAATGGAATACTACACAGCAGAAAGAAAGAAGGAGCTTCTACCCTTTGTGACAGCATGGATGGAACTGGAGAGCATTATGCTAAGTGAAGTGAGCAGGGCAATGAAAGACAAATACCATATGATCTCACCTATAAATGGAACCTAATCAACAAAACAAACAAGCAAACAAAATATAACCACAGACATGGATATAAAGAACAAATTGACAGTAACAAGATGGGAGTGGGCAGGGGGATAACAGGGGAAAGCGAGGAAAGGGTCATCAAGGAACATGTATAAAGGACCCATGGACAAAGCCAAAAGGGGGTGGGATTCAGAGTGGGAGGTGGAGATGGGTGGATCAGGGGAAAGCAGTGGTTGGAAAATGGAGACAACTGTACTTGAACAATAAAAAATAATAATTAATTTAAAAAATCTAAAAATAAAAGAAAGTTTGTCAATTAAGATTTTCCTGCAACTTACAGAAAAATGTGCTACATTGCTTTAAACAAAAAGCCTGGCTCAATGATGAAATCTAGGAAGCAGGCTCCTTTCAATCCCTGAATCAGCATCCTTACTGCATCCTCATAGTTGCATGAGAGGTGCTATACTTCCAGGCCTCTTGTCCTCATCCTAGAAAAGAGAAGGATAAAGGATTCTCCCCCTACGGAATTTTTGCCTTTTTATTCAGGAAGAAATTTTCTTACTAGAAACATCGACCTACATACTGGTGGCTAGGAATATTCTGCAAGTCCTCTTCAATTCTTCCATAACTGGAAGAGAGATGGGGACAGCAAATGCTTTAATTTTCTTGCCTCTGTAGCCAAGAGATGCAAGGGGGGAAAATGTGCAAAGCCACAGCCTGAATATGTTTTATAATGGTCAGAACATATCTGAAATAAGGTGCTCAATTTTGAGTACTATCTTTAACAAGAAACAGATGACAGAACAGCTGTTGCTAATGAGAGAAATACTTAGCCTCAAGAAGAGAAAACTGTGAGAAGCAATAATGTCTGTCTTGAAATATTTGAAAGGATATTATGAGAAGATTTGTTCTGGGCTGTTCAAAAGGCAGATCCAGAAACAATGGGTGGGTCTTACTGGAGGATGTTTCCTACTTTATGTGAGAGTACATTTTTTTTTTTTCAAGAAAAATAAACCTAATCAAATGAGAGGAAAAACAAAAGTAGTCAATTGGAATAACACAGAGGAACATCCTTCCATCCCTTTCCCTCTCATCTCCTCTTCTCTTCTCAATCTTCCCTTCCTGTCTCACTCACTCTCTTTCTCTTTCTCTCTCTCTCTCACACACACACGTGTGTGCACAGTCTCATATCTGCTTCGCTTTGCACATTTTTAGCATTGATCTCTCCCTATCCACTGTTTTCTATTAAACTAATCTTTTTTGCTCATGGTGCACCTCAAGTATTCGAAAAGATGAATTCCTACAGTTTAAAAACTTGGTTTCTGATCTCAACTCCAAAATTCTGAGAGGAAAATATCTCACTGGACCAGCATAAGTCTTACGTCCACACCTAGTTCTATCAGATGTAATCAGGAAATATAAGGATATGTAGAATATAGGCTTATCCTTATTTAAACAATGCCAAGGCAAATCCTCTAAGAAGACTTGTAGATAGAAAAGAAATCATGGGCATGTCAAGTAAATATCCTTGTGTCTTCCCTCTGCCATTCATCTCATTCTCTACTATCAAATCAATCTTTCTGAAAGACAGTCACTTGTATCATATATTCACAAAATTTCAGTGACTACACTGTCTATAAAAGTAATTCCTAGCACTGAAGACCCTTTGCAATGTGGCCCAAATGCACTTCTTAATTTGATTTATATATATATATATTTTTTATTTTATTTTTTTTTACTATTCCCTCTCTTGCTCTAGACAAATAGAGCTATCCTACCCTGTTCCCCATAGATTGGGTGGCCACACATGCCTGTTTGCCCCAGATAGTCCCAGTCTGGTCTGTCACTTAGGCGTAATTATTAAAAGTTTCTCTTTTTACTCCCCAATATTTCCTGCTTTAGATGACAAAGAAATGGTCCCTGTACTTAAAGATCTATCCCATTATCAACTTTAAATTCCCAAAGTCTATTATTAAACATCCAAGAAAAAATGCCAATTTATTTTTACATAAAGACTTCTGTGATCTAATAAAGTCAAAATAATGCCTCCTTCCTCTTATATAGTAATTTATTTGTTTCTCTTTGTTATTATCTGTGATACTTCCTATGTCTTATCATAATTAAAATTTCTGACCATCTTTGTGTTCACTTAGAAAACCCAGATTACCATATCGTGCTTTGTTTAGGAGATAAAAATAAAGGATTGTGTTCAGCCTACCTAGGTGATTATCATACCACAGAAATTTGCCTTGAAAGACAAAGAAACCAATATGATATGGATGAGCGAAGTCAACTAAAGTTGAATATTAACATTCAGTTGTCACAATAAGAGGCAAACATGAAATCTTTCTTTTTTCTTTTTGTTACCTTCGCTGTCAAGTTCCCTTTTGCTTGGGAGAATGGTTGACATATTAACTAATGCAACAGAGGTGGCCCAGCTGGGCGCTGTGTGTTGATTCTGGATGCAGGCCTTGTGCTCACCCAGCTCAGACCCCCTGATCTTTACCTACAGCCTCCTGCCTGATGCCTGATTGCAATGTCATAAAGCAGGGGCTCTTGGGGCAGACAGGCCTGGAGTCAAACCCAGCTCTATCACCTCTAGTTCTATGCCCAGGTCAAGTTTTCCATTCTCTGGAAGCTTTGGTTTTCTAGCCCCTTAAATAGAGTGTGACAGCATAGACCCCATAGAGTGGATCAGGCCAGTAAAAGAGATAACATGTGTGACCTGCTCTGCACAGTATGATTGTATAATTATGTTTTTCATCATACGGTTCAAATTCCATGAAACATGTACCCCTGGGAGCCCATGGAATTATTACCAAGATTGTAATAAAGCTACAAATATATGAAGTGCTGCTAATATATGAAGTGCTGCTGACAGTCGGAGTAAATAATATGTCTCAAATGCATAATTTGCAATTACTTTTTAAATATCTAAATTAATAAAATAAGAAATAATCTAAAAGTATTTTAAATACGGTAAGTTTTTATGATTTTTTTCAATAGAGACTAATAGTCACAGATAACTGGTTATGAGATTCTGGATGTTAAAAATAACCTCTGTATTTCAAAAGGCAGGTAATTCCCATCTTCACCAGAAGGGCTACCCAGTTCCTAACAGGGCCTTTCAAAGGAGGATTTTCAGTTCATTTCACCAAGTCTCTATGACCAGCTGGCTCTTCTCCGTGACATATATACTCGGCTCCATTGGTTCGAGGGTCTGGGGCACTGAGGCTGGGCTGGTACCTGTGTTCTGGAATCTTATATTGCATGTGAGTGTGGAACTACTTGCCTGTGAATTGAGAGACAGGAACTGAAAATATTGTCAGGCAAAGGGCTGTTAGGAAATGCCAAATTGAATTCCCAGATGCCTATGTAAATGTACTGTCAATTAAAAGTTGCTGGGCAGGAAGTAAAAACTCAAGGAAATGTAGCTTGGGGGACCAAAGAGAGACAACATTTCAAAGTAGCAGTTATTGCATGTATGGCATGGAGTCATCCCTGCACTGATGACCTAGCAGTTGCCTCAACTATTAAGTGGAGGTGAGAGTATCTAAAACCCAAACTGGCAAGTGAACACAATTCCTACATTACAATCTAATCAAGCCATTTTTCATGTAGACACATAATATGCCCTACTTGAGTGTCAACACTTTATGTACAAAAATGAAGTTTGACTTAAATTTATATCCCACGTGATATCTAGAATAGTGTCTCGCACATATTAGACACTCAAGAGACACTTGGTAATTGTCACCAACATTCAGCATTGGAACAGGCTGCCTTCTCTGATGGTGAGCATTGCATCCCTAGAGGAATTTAAGCAATGTCTCATTACCAATTGTATGGCAAATTAGAAAAGGCTTAATTAAACATCTGCTCATGAGGCCATAGAAAAATTGGACTTGAAGACATTCAAAATTGCTTTCAAATCCAAGAATCAATGATTCTATATTCTGAGATGAGAGGCCTATGTTCTAAGACAATGACAATTTTTGACTCCTAGTGACTTAATGGATAGTATTTTAAAAATAGAACTCAAGTAATATTCCATTTGATGGAAGCATTTTTATAATTTCCTATGGATTTTCAAAATGATATAATTGCAAATGTTCTTTGGGATATAACTAAATAGTCCTCTTTCTCTAGTTACTTGTCTGTGCCAGAGTGCCATAATTATACAAGTAATAGGAAAATGTATACCTTCAAAACCAAATTTATCTTATTTCTGTTAGTAGAAATACCTTGGCAACCCTACAGAAGTTATTATAGATACAGAGAAGGTCTATTTTGGGGAAAAGACATTAAATAGGGCAGGGAGAAAAGAAAGAAAAGCACATAATACATGGAAATATTACATAATAATATTCCATACATTAAAAATCCTGCTTTCATTTTCATAGAAATAATATAATGCAATAAAATCCACTTGCCATCTATGGAGATTCATCCACGTGTTTGAAGATGTTTTATGTACTTTGCCTTTTTATTGTGCCTCTGATTTTGGTTAGTTTATGGCTCTGCTTCAAGTTTACTTTTATGGATATTAATGCAATTTATACAGTATATTTTATTTTATAATATACTTACTAATAAGTGGATAGTAATTAAGGCTGTGTGATATCGAGGAAAAATGCCCAGGAACCAAATATCTATTTTTTAAAAATATTTTCTTTAAGTTTAATAGCATTTGAACTATTTAAATAGCTTAAATTAAATTAAAGTTAATAGAGTTTAATTATAAAGCTATAGTCAAAGGAAAATGTTCCCTCATAAAAATAAGGTTGTTGTTCTGGGGTCATGGCCATTTTTTCTTGATTCTCAGTGAAGAAATAGCTTCGGGTTATTAGGAGTCTTCAGGATTTCAGTCTAGAGAAAGGCTCACAGATTGACTACATTGTATAAGAGCTAAAGAGTATTCCATTTACACAGGTAACATTTCCTACAGAAAACCCCAGTGTGGGTGGGCAGAAATTGTTAACCCGTTAGGTTAACCAAAATTCTATTACATTCCACGTTTAAATATGTAGAAAAAAATGACTGACAGAAAGAGGAAATGGAGAATACCCCCTCTAGCCAAACTGGTGCTTGGGAACACTCAGTTGCTGTTTCCTGCATCAGACAAGTGAGAACTTGTTTAAGGCTCTTTGTTTCTCATTCAAATTGCACAATGATGCACTTAGTTCCTCAGTTGGATGGTGGCCTGCTTTTAAAAGGCAGGGTCAGGAGAAGAGTTGATGAGATAAGTTGGACACTTGTAGAGCTGCACGAGCCAGCCGACATAGCTAATGGTGTGCTGTCTTCTGATGAGACTCGATGGCAGGAGCATCACATACACTGACAGACTCTCTTTTGTTAACTTGTATTGATCTGTTTTCTCCAGATGCATGTATTGGCATGTGGCATATGGACCAGGTACCCACTCCCATTCCCTTAAAAAATCGAATGTTCCTGCTCTTAAAGTATTAAATTCTAAATGGCTAAAGCAAAAATGTGGAATTAATTTTTTAAATGCAATTTCATTTAATGTTTATCCTTATATTTATAAGTAAAGTACAGATTTTAGACTAAGGCCTATTTAACCACAAATTTAACTCCTCTTTTTTTTTAAATCTACACTGTCATTTCCATAGAAATAATAAAGGAATGGCAGAAAGTCTAATCCGCTTTGCATGCAGGCCATGCTATTTAACTCTACTTTTGATGTTGGTTTGTTTATAAAAGTACCTTAAATTTTCTAATATACTCATGAGAACAGCAAATGTTGCACAGTACTTTACATAATGCAGTTGCTGAAGAATGAATGAATGAATGATACAAATTTCAGACATCTTCAATCATTTGCTTAACTAAGATTCCAGTGAAAACCAAAGGCCTTTATTGGGTTATCTGGTGAGTATTATAATAGAACAATGATGTCATTTCTTAAAAGAAAAAAGAACTAACTTCCTTTTAATCATTAACCTAAACACTTATTATTCTTAAAATTTAAAATAGATTTTTAACAGTATCCCTTCACCTACTGTAAAAGAAACAAACACAAATTCAAATGTGATTTTCCGATGACTTGAGATCCTGATATTTTTCTTTGGTTTGCCCGTTGTCCTATAAAATGAATGATGATTAAAGTATCTTATTATCCAAGTCTCTATCAGTGGTACAGTGTAAAAACCATGAAGAAATACAATTTTGGCTACTCTACTGACCAATATGAATTTTGTGTGAATTTTGGCAATTTATTGACCTTGTTGGATCTTACTTTCCACAGCTGTGCAAAAGAGTCTCACTCAAGGGCTGTTGTGAGAACAAATGAGATGAAAGTACATTACAGGACACCATGTTGGTGTAAGGCATTGCTACAATAATTATGTAAATCACACCTGCAAGTTAGACCAGTTAGAGAGTAGAATATACCTAAAGAGAGTGGTATAGTGAAAAGAATACTAGACTTGGTATCAAGAGCTATATAGTCAAGTCCCAACAGTTCCACTCTGAACCTCAGTTTCTTCATCTGCAAAGTGGAAGTAACAATATTTCACAGTGTTGTTGTGATCTAAGATATAAAGAGAATTAAGGAGAGACAGGAGCTTGTCTTTTCTGTGAAAAAACTGAATAGTTCAGCCTTCTTCATTCCATGAAGAGGAAGGACATCGCTTCAGTCCCACTACCGTCCCCTACCAAGAAGAATCCAGAGCTCTCGATGAAGGCAAAGTTCGGGCATGCGATACTTTTGTTTTTAAACTCTGGGGGGTCTCCCACTCACTTTGAAAGCCTCTGTCATGTTTTTCCAACACCAAGTCCAGTAACTTTGTGGAAAAACCATGACCAGGAGAACAGCATCATTTAGCCAGAAGGGATCTTAGCGCTCATTTGAGAGTGGTTAAATGCTTGCTCTCTGGTCTCCAAGTTTCTGGTTTTCAGTCCCAGTTCTGCGACTTACTGGGTGTGAGACTTTGAGAAAGTTATCTGGCTTGCTAAACCTCTATCTTCACATGTTATAAAAGAGGAATTATAATATCTATTTCAGCAGATTTTATGAGGATTAAGTGATAGAATTAAAGACATACTACATCATAAATTGTAAATAAACATTTGCTATTATTTGGCTTCAAACTTTTATTTTATGGATTCAGAGAAAATAATAACAATAAATATAAGTAATGCCTGGTTTAGCTCCCTGCCTTTTGAATGTTTTTCCCATGTGTTTCCTTATCTAATCCTTTAGCTGCCCCACAGAATGGGCTATTATTAGCACCATTTTGCTGAGCAGGAAACTGACGTACAGGCAGATGACGTAACCCACCCAGATCTGTTCCAGAACCCTTAATGCAGGTCTCTTGGCACACACAACAACGCACTTTCAGTTGGGTCAGGTTAACCATAGGCAGAAGCATTAATACTCACTAACAACCACTTTGGGCTAGGCACTGGCTGGGCATGTACATTTTATTTATGAGGTTATCTTATTTAAGCCTCAAAATAAATTTACAATAAAGAAATACTTGAATTTCCTTTTCAAAAAAGTTAAAGTAACATCCCAGGTCACAGAGTTATTAAGTAGTGGAGCCAAGTTTTAACCCAATTACTTTCATGTTTTGTCATTAACTAAACCGTGTACAGATAGAAAGCGATGTGGGAGCACAGTGTTTAGAAAAGAATGTGATTATCCAACAAGGAATGTTTAGCCTCTCTTTATCCAGCATTATGAGAAAGGTGAGAAGACACCATAATATCAACACACTAAAACCTCACATAAAAGCTATTATGGCCAGGCATTTACGTATGTTATCTTGAGAGCAAACTCAAAAGGTGTATGTTACTGTCCCTATTAAAACTGGCACTCACAGTGTTATTCTTCCCTTCAGACTATACAGCTAATGGCAGGGCTAAGATTTAAACTCAGGTATGAGAACAATGCTCCTGAGCTTTCTATGATGATGACACTAAGTTTTTATAGCACAGGGGAACTTAGACATCATCTCCACCAATTCTTATCCCCATCAGTGAGCAAACTGAGGCTATAGGAACCCATGCTTTTTCTCAGGTAGAACTTATGATAGAAGACAACTTGTCCAACTTTCAACCCAGTAATCTTTCTACCTCGTCATGAAGTATAAATGTGACCTCCTGACCCCAGGGAGCTCATATTGTAACTGAGAAATACAATCAGAAAGCAACACAAATAAACATCCTAAGTGCTAGAGGCTGCATCTCCCACAGAAGGGGCATGTTTAGTAGAAGCTACAGACAGACTGAGTCAGTGAGGGTAGGAGAGGCAAGTCGGCAGAGACTCTCCACTTTAAAGCACATGAGATTCACCTGGAGGAATCCCCTTAAATTCAGATTCTCAGGCTGAATGACCAGAAGTCTGAAATCAGCAGTCTGACACTGTTTAATGAGCAGCTCTGATTCTGAAGCCTGTATTAAAATTTACTAATTTGGGAAATTGGAAACTTGCAAGAAGGTTGGAAAGGATAGTAAAAAAAATAAGATTGGGTATGGAAGATAAGAGCAGATTAAGGAGAATTCGGAAACTAGGCAAAACACTCTATTTGCTATGATAAATAGGGAAGCTTTGGAGAAAGGGAGTGAAGGTGAGTGAGGGGGTCATGAAAAATGGCTGGAACCAGTGAGAACATGGGATGAGGAACAGAAGATAGAAACATGTGGAAGAGATAAAGGGGTGTGTTTCAGAAGCATTTTAAATGAGAAATTCGTAGGATTGGCAAATGGTCGGATGGAGGGAAGAGAAGATATGGATGGCACCAGCACCTGGACGGAGAAGTGGCTGAGTCTGGCCATGGGCGTGCACACCTACGCAGAGCTTAAAGCGAATGACAACCACTTCAGTTGTGCACCGTGACAAAGTTAAAAATTCATTATGAAACATATAGGCATAAAAGACATAAAGTGCTTCTTTCAGCAACTCCCATGTAAAAAACGAGGCCAAGCCTCACATTCCTCATGGCGTCCTGAAAAGAACCCTTTTAAAGGACACAAATTAGGAAATGCTTTGCTGATACTTGATCTCGCCCAAACTCGGAGGCCCTTGGTTTGGCTTGGAAAATATTGATTATTTCACTCTTCTTCAGCAGTTTTCTTCATACCTCTTCATTTTTGCCCAAAGGCAGAGCAGATTTTTGAAGAACCTTTTGAAAAAAATCTTCAAATGCTCAGCCAGCATCTTTTAAAAGTCCTTTTTGCAGTTAGAGGAGAGATGAGGCACTAAATTTGGATATCAAGGAGTCCTACCCTGAAATGGGCAATCTTGCTTAAAAAAAAAAAAAGAAGAGTGAGAGAGAGAGAGAGAGATCAATAACATACAACTCAAATAATTTCAGCTAAATCAGATAAGCCTCCAATAACTGTGACAACTTACCGATTGTTTTTCTTTTCTAACTCAAGAATCTAGGTTTTTGAAGATTTTCCATTAACACTTGAAAAATAGTATGAGATAACACAGTCTTTACAATGTTTAAGATGCAATCTAAAGTGAAAAGCTGAGCCTCAAAGGCAAACCAGCTAAGTGACTGTTAGTGTATGTTTTCTTAAAATCATACACTATAGCTGATCACTCCAGAGACACTGAAGGGGCAGGGTTTTTTTTTTAAAAAAGAAGCATTTTAATTGGACTACAAAGTCCAGTTCACTACCTATAACATTAGCAAAAGCCCATTGATCAGTTTTGTTAATCTATGAACTTTGCACTTTTAAAAATTGGTTTTATTCATCATCATTGATATAATCTACATTTTCAACTTGAGACTTAAGGTCTAATAATTTAAAAAGAAAAAAGTAGCTATTCTTGTTTAGGCTATTTATTTTAGTAAAATAACAAGGTTTTGTGGGGGGGGGGTTGTTTTTTTCCAAATAGTTTTTCATTTGTTTGTTTATTTAGTTATACACATTGAGAGTATATATACTCTCATCAAGAAACACCATGATTATTATAGCAAATGGTATACCTGGCTGATTAGGGTTCACATTAATAGCTTTTTAAGTATTTCTAATCTAAAGCTAATTTCATCATTTTAAATATTTAAATATTTTATTTAAGTTGGAGTCATTCTCATTTATTCATTTAATTTATTTTTGAGTAAACTGAACACCTACTGCATGTAGGTACTTCCAGGTGTCGAAGAGAAGGTAGTTGAAATTTGTGAGAAGGTGTGATTATAAAAATGAAAAGCTAATAGTCTAGTGAGAGAGAGTTAGTTATGCAAATAGCTAGAATTTAAAGTGAGACATGCAAAAATGTATCAATACCAAATGCTGTGGGTACACAGAAAAATGAAGGAAAATATTTCATTTCAACATGGTTTAAAAGAATAAATAAGAGCCAACCAGGTGAAAGGGGAGTGTGGTTCAGGGCAGGACATTCTGGGCAATTGTGGAAATGCTGAGTTTGGGAACCATGAGTACATCTGTGTGGTAAAACCAAAGGGAATCTCGGGATGCTAGGATCTTAGAAGGGATCTTAGAAGGATAATGACACAAAAACATGACTTGGCCAGAATGTGGAGGAGATAAGATGACATATCCTATTTAAAAAATGGGAAGTATTGGCAGTTTTTGCATGGGGGACAGGCACAAAGTAACAATAGAATTTTAGATGGAAAACTTTCACATGAATAAGAATAGTTTGAAAAGGAAACATGACTTTGTTTAGTTAGAAAGCTAATGCAGGCACAGATGTAGATATGGGATGGATTTCCAGAAGGTCTACTGAACACCAACTGGATGGAGGGGGAGTTGGATAAGGATAAAGACATAGGTTCTAGCTTGGGTTGCTGGGTGGGACAGTCTGTTGTGCACCAAATTATGGGATAGAGCCTGCCACAATATAGTGCTTTACCTCAAGGAACACTTTAAGTGTCAATTAAGATGTCAAGAGCATCCTTCCTCCTCCCTAGACTTCCTCTTCCTTATTCAAGACTGCAGGAAGTGAACTTCAAGTCCATTTACTGCATGCATCATGGAAGAGTATGTCCCACAGCCACTGATGCAGTTTAGTGGAGGGCAGCATGGGTAACAAAATGCAGCTGGGGATTCATAGTCGTAGCACATTCCCATCTTTGTCCAGGTGGATGATTATGCCCAGAAGGAAATCCCTGGAAGTCAGAGTTTGGGGAAGCATAGAACTGACGGCTATCGCAGATATGATAGAGCACAGGGAAATCAAGTGCTGTGAGAAATTTAACCTCTGAGAAGTTAAATGATCATTTGAGGGATCCTTTTCTAGGGCCCACAACCTCCTACAGGTTGTAACTCAGATAGAATATGCAATTTGGTGGGGAAAATAAAATATGTAAGTGACTACTATCTATCACAGAGTTAGGAAAATGGTTTAAAACAGGTTAAGAGTACCATTAGTGCTTAGAGAAGGGTAAACAACACCCACTTAGTGAATCAGAAAATCTCTTATAGAACTGAAGAGCATACAGCTTTGAATAATAGTTTGAAGTTCAATGAACAACAAGATTGGAGAAGAAAATTCCAGTTAGAGAGAATAGCTTGTCCAGAAGAAAAATGATAGGTGTTTTGAGGAACAACAAGTAGCAAGGAGGAAGATAATCACATGCAAGGACTGGAAAGCAAACAAACAGGAGAGAAGAGCTTGATAAAGCTAGAGATGGAGACATGTCGATGCTGGAAACAAAAGAGAAATAGAGGCCTCATAATAGACAACCTGTGTTCATGAGTTCCCTGTGCCCAAGCTTCTCAATCTATATGACAGAAAAGGAATGCGTGCCTTCCGCTGCCTTTCTCTCCATAAGCGATTGTGAATTTTCACTCTGTTCCTAAAAGATGAATGGAAATCTGGATATCTTATTATGAGCCTGAATAATAATAGCTAATGTGTATTGTGCTAAGCATTATGATAACATATTATCTCATTTAAATAACAACAATTCTATGAGATAAGTGGTATTATTATTCTCATTTTACAGGTGAAAATACTGAAGTTTATCGTTGCTAAATTTTCCCAAGGTCACAAAGTCCATATTAACAGGAAAGCCAGAATTCAAATACAAAAAAATGAAGAATAGGATTTGTTTGTGTGCTCTAAATAAATGATTTCTATAAAGGCTTCCAAATAATTCAATTTATTCAAATAACCAATTTTATCATTTTTGTAAAAATAAAGTGAGTCAACTAAAAATAAACATCTTATTCTGTTAGCAGCACAGAAGTATGTTTTCCTTCCTTTCAATCAATCACAGGTTTCTGACAATTTTCACAATCAAAATCAGTCTAGCATAATACTGAAAAAATCCTGCTTGAGACATAAGGTTCCAAATGACCTCAAAGAATCAAATAATCCCTTTACTAAATGCCATCATCAAAAAAAAAAAAAAAAAAAAAAAAAAAAAAACATTATTCTTTCTTCCCCTGAAACAAAATACCAACATTGGGGAAAATACACCTTAAAAGAAAGCAAGAAATTGATCATAAGAATTTTCTTGAAAATGTCACTACTTTGTAATGGTTTTACTTTCTTTCATACATGTACGAAAGAAAATTATGCACATACACAAGGTCTTACCTGCAAGTGACTCCAAGAAGGACTTCAAAACAGAAGGAATATTTCTATGTAAAACCCACATCATGGTAATAATAATGATCTTTAGTTTTATAGGGACAGCCCAACTAAATAAAGTTTTCCAACCCAGATAGAAACTGAGTTAGCTTTAAAAAAAAAAAAAGAATAAAAGGTAGGGAGTGGATGCTCAATAAAATACCTTTTTTCAGACTCTCCAAAACTCACTCAAATGGACTATGTGACTATGCATTGAATACAAGAGTTTATGAGGAAATTTTTCATCATTCGAGAAACAGCAGATAAAGAGGGAAGAAATGGTACCAATCTCCTCCCCCTTTCTTTATATTTCTCACCTTTAATCCCAAAGAAGAATGTACCAAACCTCTCATTCCTCCCCACAATGACGGAATCTCTATGGTGCCTCTGAAAGCAGTAATCCTGATAAATAAAATCCCATTAAGTCTGAAAGCAGTAGTTTCATGGACAACATTTAAATTGTTTCCATGTGCCTTCTGCTCGTGCAGGATCAATCATCGTGATTGGTGTATTATAATTTTCCCTGACTAAATTGCTCTCTCCACTTTGCTTTTTCCCCAAGGAACTCAATTTGCCAGCAAGGAGCCTTCCCTGCCTCTCTCTATTTTTTTTCTTTTTATATTAACCATAATGCAAAGGACTAAAGTAAAACCCAAACTCAGAGATCCTCATTTTTGACCACTGGCAGGCATCTGTTTCACTGAAAACTCATTTAGCATATTTTATCCTACCTTTCCATTTATTTTTTTGTTAATTTCTGAGTCCAATTTTTCAGATAATAAATCTTGCACTAATAACAAGGAAACTATTTAGAGTGTAATAGTAATTAAGTCTACAAAGGATGGTTTTACTTTATTTTATTTTTAGATCATTTTTTATTTTTCAGTTAGTTGACATTCAATATTAGTTTCAGGTGTACAGCCCAGTGAGTAAACATTGTATAGCTCACAAAGTGATCATCCTGATAAATCTCCTACCCTCCTGATACCACACATAATTATTAGAATTGTCTTGATTATATTCCCTATGCTGTACTTTACATGACCATGACTATTCCATAAAAAACAATTTGTACTTCTTTTCACCCATCCTCCCAAACCTCCTCTCATCTGGCAACCATCAAAATGTTTTGTGTAGCTATGAGTCTATTTCTATTCTGCTTGTTTGGTGATTTTGGTTTTGTTTTTTTGTTTTTTTTTTTTAGTTTCAATAGTTAATAGATATGTATTTACTGTCTTTTTATTACTATTTTAATCATTTTTCTTCTTTTTCTTAAAGAAGACCTTTTAATATTTCATGTAATACTGGTTTGGTGATGATGAACTCCTTTAGCTTTTCCTTGTGTAGGATGTTCTTTATCTGCCCTTCTATTCTAAATGATAGCTGTGTTGGGTAGAGTAATTTTTGTTGTAGGTCCTTGATTTTCATCACTTTGAATATTTCTTGCCAGTCACTTCTGGTCTGCAAAGTTTCTGTAAAGAAACAGCTGACAGTCTTATGTGAGTTTCCTTGTAGTGAACTTCTTTTCTCTTGCTGCTTTTAAGATTCTCTGTCTTTTAATCTTTTGTATCTTAATTATGATGTGTCTTGATGTGGGTCTCTTTGGGTTCATCTTGTCTGGGATTCTGTATGCTTCCTGGATTGTATGTCTATTTCCTCCACCAAGTTAGGAAAGTTTTCAGTCATTTTTTTCAAATATGTTTTCAATTTCTTGATCCCTCTCTTCTCCTTTTGGCCACCTCCACAGTGCAGATGTTGGTGTGCTTAAAGTTGTCCCAGATGTTCCTTACACTATCCTCATTTTTCTTTTTTTTAATTTTTATTTTCTGCTCTGATTAGGTGTTTTTTCCCTTATATTCTAAATTGATTTGATTCTTGGCTTCATCTATTCTACTGTTGATGCCCTGTAAATTATTCTTTATTTCCAACATTGTATTCTTTATTTCTGACTGGTTCTTTTGCTGTTGTTGTTGTTTGTTTGTTTGTTTGTTTGTTTCCATGCCCTTTTTATGCTGTTGAAGTTCTCACTTAGTTTACTGACCACCCTTATAACCAGTGTATTGAACTCTGGTAAAATGCTTATCTCTATTTTGTTCAGTTCTCTTTCCAGAGTTTTGATCTGTTCTTTCATTTGAGCCATGTTTCTTTATCTTCTCATTTTGGCAGCCTCCCTGTGTTTATTTCTATGTATTAGGTAGAGCTACTACTTTTCCCTGGCTTGGTAGAGTGGCCTTATGCAGTAGGTATCCTGTAGGGTTAAGTGGCAAAGCCTCCCTGTTCACCTGAGCTGGGCACTCAAAGTGCACCCCCCCATGTGGGTTATGTACACCCTCTTATTGTAGATGAGCCTTGATTACTGTTGGCATGTCAGTGGGAGGGGTTTATCTCCAGGCTGATTGGCTGTAAGGACTGGCTACAACCACCATGGAGGACTAACTTCAGCAGGGCTCCAGAGCCTATAGACACCACCCCTTAAGTGTACTGTTTGTGGAGGTGGTTGGGTGGTGCTTCGACATGATCTGAAGCTATTCACTGCATGTGTTGGCTTTGAGGCCTCCCAGGAGTTATAGGCCAAGGTCATTTGCTCCTGTGTTCTGCTCAAGGCTACCCAGCATGAGCTACAAAGTGATCTGCAGATGGCTGCTGCTAGTGCCAGGCCTAGGGCCACTTAGTGAGAAATATGGGCAGACTGAGGCCAGATGCTGCTTGTTTGAAAGATTTGAGGAATGTCTTAAGCATGAACCAAGATAGGCCATTCCTATGAAAAAGTCACTGGAAACAGCTTAGATGGGCCCACAAGTTGGGTGGGACAGGGTCTCAGGGAATCACCAGGGCAGGGCTAATGGTATTAGCCAGGTTGATGGATACTTAGATGTGGCACCTGCCTGCTGGCTCTGTTCAGTGTGGTATAGGGGGAGGTGTGCTGAGAAAAGGAACAATGGCCTCTGCTAGCACTTCTGTCTTGGAAAAAACTGCCCCTCCATTTCTCACCGGAACACCAGACAATTCAGTTCCTCCTCGTATGTCTCTGGTGCCTTTTGAACTGCTGACCCATCACTGGAGCTCAGTGGGAGTGAACCCAGCTAAGTCTGTGCATGGGCCCTTTAAGAGGAACTTCCTGGGACTCTAGAAGCCCTTGGTCCCACTCAGCTACAATCTCCACTTGCTTTTACAGTCAGAAGTTACAGGTACTTCTCTTCCTGGCACTAGAACCCTGGGCTGGGGGACCTGGTGTGGTCCTGGGATCCCTCACTAGTCACGAGGAACCTATGCAGCTGAAATAGCCCACCTGATTTATATTCGCCACATGTGGGTATGGGACCAGCCCTTTATGTGTCTCTGCCCTTCCTACCAGTATTGATGTGGCTTTTTTAAATTCCTAGTTGTAGGATTTACACTCAGCTAATTTACAGGAGGTTCTGAATATTTTTTTAAAAGAAATTTTAGGTGCATTTTTTAACATACTTGATATAAGAAATGAAAAATGCTATTTAAATTCAAGTTCTGAAGCACATCTTCCCCCTCATTTCCATAGGAAATTGGAGAATAGGTGTTATAGATTATGCCAACTAGCTGTTTATTTAAACAGTCTGGCACTGATAGATTTTTGCTTTTGTTTTATAATTTTCTATCGTAGTTTGTACATTGTTTAAAAGCAATGACTAAGTCTCTTTCTAGTAAACAAAACACATGTGCTATCAATTCCCCAGAATCTCTGTAAATGCAGTTTACTCTCTACAGAGGGGCAATTTGAAAACAGTTAAGATTTATACCCTTTCAAAAGTATCTATATTTCCACAATTTCGTATAATGCCATGTTCTCACATTATTCAAATCAAGTTGAAACATAAATGTGCTTAAAAAGAGTTACATTCTGATATTCCTCACATTTTTCTATGGGGTCATCACTGACGAGGAGGAGACAAAAGTAAATACATCCTCACCTTTGGGGTGGAGCTCCCTAGCGACTCACCTGCACTTGAAATTTCTTTGAAGTCTCAGTGACGTGGCTTTAAAATGCAGGAGGCCATTTGTGCCTCCTGCTGCCTAATATATCTGTTTGCTTTAACATGAAAATTAAAATGTTTATCTGGGTTAAAGTTGACATATGTAAACAGCGTGGCTTGGCACTTCTGTTACTCCCTTGAAGATATATTAAGACTTGCTTACCTTTAAGCCATTAGTAATCATTTGCACAATGCAGCTAATATGGGCACTGGCTACTTTCAATTGATTTCTCATTTTTTAATGGAAGGATTGCATGGAGACAGAGGTTCAGGAACTTGAGAAGAGGGAGAGAAAACTTGAGGCCAGCGGTGAGGGACGGACGGAGTGCCTCAACTCTGGCAACGTGCTGCTGCTCCAAAGCAGTCGTGGGTCTGAGAGAAAAGAATGCCACAGGGAAAAGATAAGTGACTGGAAGGAAAGTGTGAAGGGAAACAAGGTCAAATTTACTTTGCGGTTTGCAAAGGATGATGCTTAATAGAAAATGCAGTGACTTGGTGATTTAAAAATGCTCTTGAAAAACAAGTGGAAAAAGGCAAGCAACTAAAACTCCTTACAGCAATAAAGGAGAGATAACTTCTCATTCATCTGCATACTATAAAGCACAAAACTAAAGAATTTTAGTTTCTTAGACATTAAAACTAAAGTTATATAGTAAATCTCATTTTGAAATCTCCAATTACATGAGATTTAGCAGAGTGTAGACTATAATCATTTTGATGACATAGTTTAAATTATTAACAAAAAACAATATAGCGTACAAATAATATAAAGAAAGCAATATGCCACCAACATTTAGGATCTGAATCTTATTTGAGTGCAAGTATTACTTGTAATTAAGTTTCAATGAAAATATACAAGATTTGTATTAAAGCCAAATTATACTGCTATCTTCAGGGGAATAAAAATTTGAATTCAAATGGGATCCTAAAGCCATATCCCTTTTGGTCAAAAAAAATACACTATTATATATCTCTGAAATTCATACCTTTATGTCTTCATACTAGTAATTTGAAATACATATTTTAACTATACAGAGAATAACTATAAATCTGAACACATATGCAGCGAGAGTAATCAAACCTGCCTTGTTTCTCAGACTCACTTGATATGCATGATTAGCTGACTGCTTTGTAAAAATCTTTATTGTATAAGTTTTCACATATATACAAAAGAAAAATTCCCATGTACCCTCAATTTTAATAATTTTCCACCAACAATTTTTCATCAGTCTTATTTTTTCTATCCAACACACTCTTTTTTGTTTTTATTTATTTATTTGCTAGAATATTCTACAGTAAATTTCTGACATCACATTATTTCAGTGTGTATATCTAATTGATTTCACATACTTTTTATTACCATTGTAATACAATCATTTAATGTCATACTTGATAATGTTTACTAGTAAATTCATCAGTGATATTTTCCTGAATAGTGTGCATAATTTAGTATTTCATTACTATTATCCAAATATAAACATCTAGTTTAGATATATCGTCCAGGTCTAATATTTTAATTGAATTGACTGGTAAATTCAATTATAAACTGTACTAAAGGGGTTCTTGTTTTGATTTTCTTTTTTTTTTTTTTGGTGTTTTAACTACCTGAATCAACAAAAATATCTGTGGTTATAGGCCCCATCTTAAAAATAAGCATCTAATGTGTATACATTGGAACAAATCAACTACATCATAGTCAAGTTACTTAAGTGCCAGATTATATAATTGTTAGAATAGATGATTATTATTTAAGCAATTAGGTTATGCTAAGATTGCTCTAAAACAAATAAAATCAAGAGGAAGTAAGGGTGTAGGAAGAGGGCTTTGGAATTCACAGAAACCTAGGTTCCAATCTTTATTCTTCTATTAATGCCTTTGTTAAGTTCAACTAATTAATAATCTGAGTTTCAATAGCCTCATGTGTATTACGGAGATAAAAATGACATTATAGCTATTGTCAGACTCATATGAATTCAATGTATATAAAGCATCTGCAGCACGATGAGTATTCCATAAAGTTCCTTCCTTAATAGCTTTCTAGTCGATACCCAAAAACAAGAAGGAAACAACCTAAAAATTATCCTCAGTTCATATGACTTTAAACATCTTGCATAATATTTCAAACACTAACTATCCCATATGACCAGCAAGAACAGACAGTAATCAATCAAAAATACCTATAAATGTTTAAATGTTTTCATTTTAATTTTTTAACATTTTCATTAAGTAGGAGTATACTTGCTTCTTTTGTGTTAGATAATAAAGATGATTAATAATCTCAGCTTTATTGCAATAACTTGTTATGAAACAACTTTTCTATCATACTTTTCTCAGGTAAGTAGCTCAATGAGATGTGTATTTGGGGGTCAAGATCCTTATGAGTATTTATTATTAATCTTTTCATTTACAGATAAGGAAGCCAAGGCTCAAGGGCACAATAAGGGTCAGAATGGAAACTGAGACTGTTGCCCAAAAACATGCATTCCAGTAACCTGTCTCTCCTTTAATAATTTGAGGATAGTCTGACAAGCATTCTATTCATCCAGGAAAAGAGAAGACATTAATATGTATTTGGATATTGTGCACTTTACTGTATTATATCAGAATATCAAAACAAAGTCATGATGCACATACAGCGATGACCTTGTGGAAGTAGCATTCACACACACACACGCAAAAGCCCACCTGTTGTAATACTCCCACTGTGTGTTTGCAGCTCCCTGAAACTCTCTTTGTTGATGAAGATGCTTTTTAATGCAGCAAGGCTGAGGGTTATTGATCTATAAAAGTCTTTATGGTTCAGCTGCTGTGGAACTGTATACAATGCCAGGGCCTCAGGAGTGTGATTTTCCAGTGGCCCCAAGTTGATTCTTGGAAATTTACATGCTGTTATCTGTTCGACGATAAATTGCTGTGTAAATCCTTTATGTGATACACATGCAGGACCCTTTATTATAATAAGCTGTATACCTCAATAGCCAATTTGTCTTTTTCTGCTTTTTGGGGGCCGGCGGACTTGTTTCTGAAAACACTCCTTAATCTGCTGCAGAGGTCATTTATAAATAGAATGCATAGGTTCTGTGTAAAGCAAGCAAGTTTTAGCTTCAAATCTCACCACAAAGTACTCATTGCATTGGGCTGCTTACCGAGAACATGACAAGGGTCAGTTTTTAATGATTTCTTTCTAAATGTGAAAACATATTTAAGGCAGAACCTCCAAAGCAGGACAGCTTGGTGTGGATCCCATCCCCTGTTTACTGTCTCTGTGATCTTCGGCAAGATGAGTCATCTGAGGTTTCAGTTTCTCAGATGTGAAATTTGGAAATATGTAAAATGTTTCTACTTCATAAGATTCTTGTGAAGATAAAATGAGTTAAGAATATTGAAAATTCTTGAACATTGATCACTGGTGCATAGTAAGTTTTTAATAAATACGAATCATTGCTATCATTAACTCATATAAAAGATCTGTCATATTGTAATATTTGGATGCCTGCTTTATGCCAAGCATAACTACAGGTAATTTGAAAATATCTTAATCAATTCATATTTAAGTACACGTTTTTCTGTCTGTTATGCTAATAGATTAATTAAAACTCAGAGAGGTTACGAAACTGCCTAAACTCACAGAGCCAGCAGAGGCCTGAGCTGGGAACTGACCTGAGGAGCTAGAACTGCGGCAGCTGCCTCCCAGCGGCACTCCCCCCTCGGCCTCCAGGACCTGCTGACGGGGCCAGAGTGCATTTGTGTTACTAGAAAGATTTGAGCTCTTTTAAAAGACATCTTCTACACTCATTAATATCGATATTATAGTTATTCTTAAATGCAGGTACAATAATGGCTATTTATACTGATGATGGAGGTATTATAATAAATGTGTGGTTTTGCTAGCAGAGGCCGGCAGAAAGAAGCAGGTGGACAGTCTTTGATAAATCTGTTCCTTCTACCTAATGTGTCTCCCCTCCCACAACCTTTCACTCTTCCATTCTTAAGCTGTAAGCTTAAGTTCTCTCAGAAGAACTTCACCGGACTGACCTATGTGTCACCACCCTGTGCTTGTTTCTTGGGGCCCTTTTAATGATTGTCAACATGATAACATGTTGACGTGCTTGTTGAACACCTTCTGGTTTATAAATATAAGATCCATGAGGGAGTGGACTACAGTACAAGTCAACAAATACACACTAAATAGTGAGTGAATAAATGAGTAATCCATAGTTATTTACATTACATCTCACATTTCTCATTTTTCTGATCTTAAGGAGATCATTTTGACTTTCTCAAAAGTTATCCTTTACTCATGGAACTCTTTGTTTTTTAAATATGTCATAATACCTTTAAAAAGTTATAACGCTCTTAAATATAACATTGTAACTCACTTTAAACATAAAATAAACCTCCCTGACTGACATGGCTCAGCTGGTTCAGCATCATCCAGCAAAGTGGAAGGTCACTGGTTTGAGTCCCGGCCAGGGCACAGGCCTGGCTCGCAGGCCTGGTCACAGGTGAGGCCTGTTCCAGAGGCAACCAGTCCGTGTTTTTCTCACACATCGATGTGTTCTCTCCCTCCTTCCCCTCTCTCTAAAAATAAATAAATAAAATCTTTAAAAAAAGAAACATCAATTAAACTTCTATTTTGCACAGTACTTTATATAGTAGCTTGACTTTTTTCCTTCATTAATGTAAAATATACATTACAAAGGAATCATTGCAAAGTACACAATGAAAAATGGGGGCAGTAATAGAACTAAATTCATAGGGTAGTTGGGGTGATTAAATTATGCATGTTAAGCACGTAGCAAAGTAACCGCATACAGTATGTACTCGTGTAATCTGTTGTTATTTTTCATAATGAAGATGATGAGAATGAGTTTTTATAGCCTTAGCATTGCTATTGCTACCCAACACTGTGTTTGGCATAAAATAGGTAATCCGTAAATATTCATCATGCTTCAAAATAGCTGTGCCTAAATTTAAGAAAATTTATAAAACTAAATTTTAATAGTCCAAGTATTTTAACTGGAGAAAAATTATTCATTACGAAACATTACACATGTTTTTGTTCCATCGTGTTTTGTCTTTTTAAGGCATAGCATCCACAGTTGGATACAACTCGTTCTGTAGAACAATGATAGCTGCCCAGAAAAATCAAAGTATTAAGGGAGGTGGTGAGATAGCAGTGTGGAAGAGCAGGCACACGACATTTTATAAAGAGTTATAGATTCTTTCAAGTGGATAAAGCATTGCACACATTATAATATAAATGAACAGAAAATGTGTTTCAATGTACCAAGCTTTGATTTACATCAGCTTTTCAAGAACATATCAATTGGATCAAGCAGCATGACACCTGCCAAAGAATGAATCAATATGATGTGGAGGATGAAGGGCTGTTGTGCTGATCTGAGCCACAGGAAATGAAAAAACTATTAGTTCTTCACAAAGCTCACAGTCACTTCTTGGAAAAATAAAGTGAGTTTTTAAGGAAATAGTAGACTGGCCAAGGTCATAGGTATGGAGAACAGGTTGTTGGATGCCAGAAGCAGAACTAGGAGATGGGTGAAATGGGTGAAGGGGGTTAAAAGGTACAAATTTCAGTCCTAAAATAAATTAAGTCAGGGGGATGTAATGTATAATGTGGTGGCTAGTTAATAAAACTGTATTGCATATTTGAAAGTAACCCAGAGAATAGATCTTAAAAGTTCTCATTATAAGAAAAAAATTATAACTATATATGGTTATATATATTAACTAATCTTAGTGATAATTTTGCAATATATACAAATATCAAACACTTATGTTGTATACCCAAAATTAATATAATGTTATGTGTCAATTATACTTCAATAACAATTTTAAAAAAAGAAGTTGTGTTTTGGGCAGGAAGTAGTAAATAATTGCTTCTCTCACTGTGTGATCTTAATATTAATTGCAGAATCTATTTATTTTTTAGGTATGGTATACAGAACAGAGGTTGAAAAATTTGTCCAAAACAAGCCAGATGTAAAATATTTTAGGCTTTGGGGCCAGATAGTCTCTACCACGACTCTTTAATTTTGCCACTATGATGCAAAAGCAACTATAGATAATGTATAAATGAATGAGAGTGATTGTGATACAGTAAAACTTTATTTACGAAACACAACTGGTGGTCCAGAATTCACCTAGAGACCTGACTTCTGGTGTAGGGCACGTCAAAACTAACATTTCGTAAGTAATGGCTATGTGTCCAAGTGGAATCTCCATCTCTTCCAAAATCCTTTTTGTTATTATATTCTAATATCACTTTCAATATTCACTGATTATCACTACTCGATATTTTAAAATCGATAAGACATTTTAAACTCTTTTCATCACATTATGTCTTTGTAAGACAGTGTGAATTTTATGTGTGTAGCACATCTCCATTCAGATGCTAAGTTTTCACAGGTAATGTTTGATCTGCATTTAAATTTATAAAATGTACATTGGGAAACATAAATTATTCACACATCCAAGTTGTTCCAGACGTATGTAAAAGCTTTCTAACAATTGAATTGAATAACAGGTTTTTATAAAATCTAAATTTAAATGAATTCAAATGAAACGAAATTCACTCCTCAGTCACACTGGTAACACTTCAAGTGTTCCACAGCCGCACGTGGCTAAAGCCTACATATCAGACGGTTCAGAAGATTGTAGCCAGGTGAGTTTAGCCAGGGACAGGCTGTCTAAACGAAGACTACACCAACAGTCTGGTGGAGAGAAAGTGTTTGAGGGACTAAATGTCCTTAGGGTTTAAAGCAGTGTTCTTGAACTCCTGACTATGTCATACTTTATGTCTCTATATCATAGTATTTAGGATTTTATTATGTTCCTAGTGCGTTTTATGTCATAATTTTATGACAGTTAAGGGCAAAAATCTGTCTTTTATAATTATTTTATAACTCACAGTGCTTACCACAGTGAAAGAACTTTGTGATCAATAAACAATTGATCGATTTATGAATTTAATTAATTATATTACAATTATTTATAAACACACTAAGCACATTAAATACTGAAAAGTCACAGGTTATTCTGATTAGTGCCCCAGGGAGAAAAAAGGTCTTGTGGGAAAGAAGGAAACAGTGGCTGAGATAAAGAGGGAAGAATTTCTAGATATGAAAATAGGACTCAAAGGCTCACAATAAGCTAATTCTAGGGGGAGTCAGATAAGGGGGGTATGAAGTAATTGTTATTGCAGTAGACTGGAGAGTACAAGTCAGGATATGGCTCAAAGGTTAGTCTACAGTGTTGAGAACCAGTCTTGAACTACAAAATTAAAGTGGGGGCTTAATTTGAAAAAGAAGCTATTGCATGTGTATAAAAGTAAAGGAAATGGAATAATCAAAATCAATTCTTGCTGTGATGTATCAGATCCCGCAGAGGTAAAAGCTACCTTGGATGGCACTGCGGTTTGCATCAGTGGAAATGGATGGGCAAATCAGAAGATGCTGTAGTTCCTGCTATTAAAACTGGCCATGGACAGATAGAGTAATTTTTTTAAGACTGTTCATAGAATTTCCAAATGTGGCTAAATTCTAGCCAGAGAGTTGTTTAAACACTGTGGAAACTTGACTCCAATGTTGTATCTGAGGCACCCTACCCAAAAACACATATGGCAGAAAATGCCTGCAGTCATTGCTGAAAAACCAGGTAGCTTATTTAAATACCTATTTTCCATACATCAACAGATTTTTCCAGTGGAGGAAATGGGGGCAGTGGAGTTCTGGGACCTCCCAACCCCTCCATAATGAACACTGTTTGATGGTCTGCAAATGATTTAATAGTTAGACAAGGTTTGTAAAGCCAATAATTTCCATCTCTATTACTTTTTGAAATATAAACACGTGTGCTGAATTGCCTGTGGATGGATTAACTTTCTGAGCAACTCTATCGAGCAAGGATTCAAGAAATGAATGACAAGGCAGAAATCTGCCTTGGACTGAATTATTGAAATTTATTTTATTCAGCCTTATTTATTTTGCCAAGAAAAGGCAGTGCCTTGGCCAGCATAACCGCAATGAAGCCGGTGAGCTCTAACACAGGGAGATCGGTTTTCCACCTTTCAAGGGAGGAGAGCTGCACTCGGGCTCATGTGAAGTGCTCACCTGGAGCTCCCTCTTCACTGAGTGTTAGGACTCAGTCAGGCGCTATCTTGGCTGAATTGTAACGTGAGTTAAACTGACCTTCAGGATACTCCTACCAACACTTGGACTCCGGGGGCCACTTCTTACCCAAAGTTTTCAGTGTCCCAGGTCACACTTACTGATCAGTCTCCCCCTAAAATCAATACACTAGACCCTGTCAGCATCGAAATTCACCATTTCTATCAATCTCCTCACCTTCAGATAACCTAATCCTTGCTAATAGGCTTGTTGTTTTGTTACTTTTTATTAACCCTAGACAAAACAATGTCTTAACTAGCTTAAGATGTGTACCAAGACCTTTAAGTGATCACAAATAAAGAATTACAGATGCCAGCAGCAAGCCAATTGTAAAGACAAATCGAAAAGACTGGGTTCCTTGACATCTACAAATAATACTTACTAGGCAGAGACCTTCTCCAATTACATCTAGGAGTAACTCTGCCCAAATCCACTCTATATAGTCAATTTATACAATAAATGTACACTGACTACCCAATGTATGGTAGATACTATGCTAAATACTAACAATAAAAAGGATCAGTAAGATATTTAATGGTTGATAGTCTCAAAAATAGTCATAGTCAAGCATAATAAACAAACATTAAATTTATAATTATACTATAATAAGTCATAATGACAAAGTCCATTGAGGACACAGAGAAGAGAAAAGTCAATGCTTTCTGGAAGATGAGTGGATGATTTAAAGTGGGGTATAAAAAAATTGGGCTGAGTCTTACAGGGTGAGTAAATGAGTAAGCGTTTACTAAGCAAAATAAAGAAAGAACTTTGTAGGCAGCTGAGCAAGAGAGAAGAGGACAAAAGAGTCAGACAGAGCAGGAAGAGAAGGTGAGAGAGAGATTGACTGAGATTTCCAGGAGATTTTATCTGACCAGATAAAATTGGGGCAAGAAAACGGAGAAGATGGTGATTAAAGTTCTTCTCTCTCTCCCCTCAGGGAATATTCTCTTCACAGTATGAAGAGAATAACTAACTAAAAGAAAGGAAGTAGAATTTTCTAAAAGAATTTGTAATGAATTTACATCAAACCCCAATGGATCTAGTTATAAAGTAACCTTACTTCTTCTTGGTCTCAAAAAATCCAATTACCGAAGTTGCCTTAAAAAGAATGTGCATGTCTTTTTTCAAATACATAGATAGAAAATGCTTTGTAACTCTAACAATGATTATTAATAAATCAAAATTTCTTCTGTGAAGTATTATTAAATGCATTTCAAAGAGAACGTTAAAGTCATTTTATATTTTTTATAATGAAATAACAGCTACCACTATGTACCTGATACTATCTAAGCATTAAATATGCTGTGAATTAACTCATAGAATCCTTGCAAGCATGAACAGTGAGGTATTATTAAGATCTCTATTTCATAGATGAAGATTCTCAGGCACAGATATTGATAGGTAAAGTGACTTATTCAAGATCACACCACGGGTAAGGGCCAGAGCTAAGATCCAAACCCAGGTGGTCTGTTTTCAGAGTCCAGATTCTTTATTACCACACCATGATATTTCCTATAATGCTGGAAAGAGAAGTACCAAATGTACCAGCTCTGACAAGCTAAAGTGCTATATTCTCCAGGCGTCATGTCACTAGTCAAATAACCATCTCATGCTGTTTTGACAGTCTACTAAGAAAGTTTCAGTTTATAAAGAGTGATGGAAATGAACAATGAAGCTATATTCAAGTGAATATGCTTAAACTCTGAAAATGAATACATTCCTAACTCAGAAACATTTATTTGTGTTACCATTTTGTCCTAGTAGATAAATTAAAACTTAAACCAATCCAGCCACTAAATAATGATCCTCCCTAGGGTGACATAGGCGTAGCCTCCCCCCATTTAAGTAACTGCTGACAGCAGAACCTTCACTAATAGGAGCCAGATGTGTTAGAAAAATGGGACTTTTCTGTTCTGAAATAGAAAACACTTCCATGAAACTTAAGGCTGCCACTTCCACCTCAACTCGATATTTTGCAAGCTCCTTCATGTGCACATGTGTACGCACAATGTGTTGTGTATACATGATTTCAGTGCACTATGTCTTTAAAAGAATAAGAAGAAATTACCTAAAGTGTCTGGGTAAGAACTTGTCCTCTATGTATCCCATGTACATTGCTCTGCCTTTAATTACATGAGGTGTCCTGAATGCCTTCCTTTCAGGGATGGGAGTGAAGAAATTGAGTGCTACATGTGCATAACTGGAGAATATTTTCACTTCTGAAAGAAACAAGTCAAGATAAGCCAAACTTCATTCTCTTGCTATAAGGAAGGCAACTTCTTTGTTGGCAAAAAAATTTAATTTTTTTAAAAAAGGCCATAAGTTGCTCAGAGATATCTGGCCACTAAACATAGAAAAAATATTTAAAGCCAGTAGAGTGTAGTTTATGCTCTCAATGAAGAGACCCCATGTGTTTTCTGAAGCTAGCATTCTGCTCGGATGCAAAGAAAGCAAAGGTGAAAATCAAACAAAGTAGATGTTAACCTAGCTCTCTCTGCCCAGAAATTACTCTATCTTTGTTACCTTAGTCTCCTCATTTTGTAATTAAAGATAATAATGCCTCATACAGTTATTGTGGAAATAATAAAATGATAAACATGCATTAAATATTTGCAGCTGGGCTATTAAAAACTGATACAAAAATATTAACAACGCTATAGAAATTGTATTCTTCAGGCTCATAGTTTCAGCAGAGAAGACTTATTCCATTTTCAATGCATGAATTAAGCTATTATTATAGCAAAACGGACAAAAGAGTGTTCAGGGAAAAGATGGTCGTCTAAAAAACATTCTTCAAAAGTTCAGTATAGATGATGGTATAGAGCAAGGAGAGATGAAATTGCGCTTGACAGAGAGTAGATAAAGATCTGTAAAAGAGAGAGAGTTGGGGTGGAAAAAGTGAGAGGTTTATTAGCCCACCACTGCACATTTGGTTTACACATTGGAAAGCCATAGACAAAAGGCAAGCAGCCGTAGGAGCTCATCACATTGATTTAATTAGCTCTGAAGATGTGTACTCTGATCTCCATGTTGTACAATTGTGGAAGTTTACTTAGATGAATGGCTAAAAGCACAGTTACACATGCTGCTCTGTTTCAACAGAATTAAAACTTATTTTAAAAGGGGGAGCAGCCTTTGTATAAATATCAGCCATCTTCTTTTTTTTTCTTTTTAGTAGATTTTTTATTGACAAATTCAAAATTTGAAAAATTTCACAATGGCACAATGCAGTTTCTGAAAAGGATACGCACCATGGTGAGTTGCCTATTATGCTCTCAAATTCAAGAAGCAATGATCTTCCTAGAAAACGGGCGTGGTGCTCTGGGGTGCACGCTAAGACATCCTCTGAGGTTCCAGGCACCAGGTACCTCAATGATCTCTAACAAACCATACATTGATGTATGCAGTGGGACTCATGAATGGACTCAACCTAAGAGATACTTGAAGTTATTCTTCACTTAAAAATCAAACTACCATAAAATCTGGTTTAAAATATTTTAGAAAGTGTGTAGAGGCTGATGGCAAAAAAAACAAAACCCCACTTTGCAAACATCCCTAGGAGAGCTTTCCATTGTCAGAAACTATTCTCTACCTGAAGGGCTGATGGACCCATCCACAGCACATTTCCAACTCCAGTTATTCACAGATGATGGAACTATGGAAGTTGCATTTATCTCACTGTGTTTCCTACAGGAAAATAAATCAGCTTAAAAGGAGACTCTAGACCAAGATGGCAATATAGAAGACTCTTGAATTTTTCTGCTCCCATGAATGACCAAATATACATCTACACACGAAGCAGTTTCCTCTGAGTAAAAGCCAACTGGTTGAGCCATTTCTATACATAAACCCCAGCCAGCACAGCACCATTCAATCCAGAGGGAACCTCCAACTCCCAGCTTCTTCCTGGGGAGCCAAGGGTTTGGACCATATATATCTAGCATCCCAACTTTTAAGGCTCCCATCTGAGGGACATGTCCCCTAAACACTTGGGTCCATAGCCAACACTTGCATTCATGAATTCTAAAGGACTGTGACAAAAATAAAAGCAGTTTTTTAAAAGGTGCAGAAACATATCCTGCAACTAAACACCAGGTTCAGCACAGAGGAAGCAGACAAAAATTTCCATCTCCCAGTTTCTCAGCCTAGAAGGGGAAGGATTGCATAGTTTCCCAGCTGCTACTTGAAGGTCAAGCCTCTCATCCATTTGGATCTAGATGATGACGGCAATCCTCCATTTGGAGACACTGATGGGTCTTGGCATACCCTTCCTTAACTAGAGAGCCACTAAGAACAAAGAAAATGGCTTGAAAATCACAAAGATTTAAAAAGCAATCAGAAATTCTGGCCAGGCTGACTGGCAGCATTCATCTCCCCCATTTATCTAATGTGCAAACACAGAGTCATAACATAGACAGAAAATGAAGAAACAAGACACTATGTTCCAAAGAAACAGATAAATCTCCAGAAAGCAATCTTCTTTATTTTATTTTTAATTGCTTTATTATTGTTCATTTACAGTTGTCTGCATTTCCCCACCCCCACCCCAGCCAATCCCATCTCTCTCCCTTGCTTCTACCCTCCCCCTTGGTTTTGTCCATGTGTCTGTCCTTTATAGTAGTTCTTGAAAACCCTTCTCCTCATTGTCCCCTACCCCACCTCTGGCTATTGTTAGATTGTCCTTAATTTCAATGCCTCTGTTTGTATTTTGTTTGCTTTTTTCTTTATTTATTATGTTCCAGTTAAAGGTGAGATCATATGGTATTTATCCCTTACTGCCTGGCTTATTTCACTTAGCATAATACTCTCCAGCTCCATCCATGCTGTAGCAAAGGGTAGGAGCTCCTACCAGAAAGCAATCTTAATGAAACAGAAATAAGCCATTCATCCCATAGAGTGTGTTGTGTGTGTGTGGCTACCCTGGAGGGCATTATGCTAAGGGAAGTAAGCTAGAAAAAGACCAATACTTATGATATCACTTATATGTGGAATCTATTTTAGAAAAAAGGTGGAACTCAGAAATAGAGAGTAAAATGGTGGATGTCAGGAGGAAAGTGGTAGAGAAAAAAGGAAGAGGTTGGTAAAAAGGTAAAGTCTTCAGTAATAAGATTAATAAAGTCTGAGGATCTAATGGTTAATGTGGTGACAGTGTTGGTAATACTGTATTGTATAATTGAAATTGGCTAAGATATTAGAACTTTCATTGTTCTCACCGCCACCGACAACCACAAAAAAGGTAAATGCGTGAGATGTTGAGATGTTGGACGTGGGAATGCTTTCACAATGTGTGCACATATTAAATCACTACATTGTGCACTTTAAATATATGAGGGGGGTGCAAAAAATAGAATTTAGTTGTAAAAATTGTGCATTTATTCTTGCATGTTTAAACTTCAGCTACCTTCAAAGTACTGGCCATTTGATGCAATACACCTATTAAGAATTTTTGTGTCTTCATCTGGTTTGGGAATTAGGATGATAGTGGCCTGCCAAAAAGAGGGAGTCTTTCCTCTTCTTGAATTTTTAAAAATAGTTTAAGAAAGATACGAGTTAGTTCTTCCTTAAATGTTTGGTAAAATTCACCTGTGAAGCCATCCAGTGCAGGGCTTTTGTGTGCCAGGAGTTTTTTGATTACTGTTTCAATTTCACTAGCTGTTACTGGTCTATTCAGGCTTTCTGCTTGCTTTTGATTCAGTTTTAGAAGACTGTATGTTTCTAGAAATTTGTCCATTTCACCCAGGTCGTTCAATTTCTTGGCAAATAGTTGTTCACTGTAATTTCTAACAATCTTTTTATTTCTGTGATATTGGTGGTAGCTTCTCTTCTTTCATTTCTGGTTTCATTTATTTGGGTCTTCTCTTTTTTTTTCCTTGAAGAATCTGGTTAAATGTTTGCCGGTTTTGTTTATCTTTTCAGGGAACCAGCTTCTGGATTCATTGATCGTTTGAATTATTGTTTTAGCCTCTATGCCATTTAATTCTGCTCTGATCTTGATTATTTCCTTCCTTTTACTTGCTCTGGGTTTGTTTTTTGTTGTTATTCTAGTTCTTGCAGATGTAGGGTTAGGTTGCTTATTTGCAATTTTTCTATCTTCTTTAGGTAGGCCTGTATTGTTATAAACTTCCCTCACAGTACTGCCTTGGCTGTGTCCCAGGGGTTTTGGGTAGTTGTGTGTTCATTTTCATTTGTTTTCAGATAATTTTTTATTTCTTGCTTGATCTCATTATGGAGCCATTCATTTTTTAATAACACATGATTGAGTCTCCATGAATTTAATGTTTTTGAGTTTTTTCCTCAAGGTTGGTTTCTAGTTTCAATCCATTGTAATCTGAGCACATGTTTGATATAACTTCAATTTTCTTGAGTTTGTTGAGGCTTGGTTTGTGTCCTACCATGTGGTCAGCCTTTGAAAATGTTCTGCAGGAACAAGTATAAAGGATACATGGGAAAAAACAAGAAGGGGTGGAAATGGGAGAGAGGTGGGAAGGGCTGGGGGGTGGGCTGTGATGGGGGTAAAAGGCAGAAAACTGTACTTGAACAACAGTTAAAATAAAATTTAAAAAAGGAAAAGAAAATATTCTATGTGCATGTGTAAAGAATGTGTACTTTGCTTCATTAGGTGAAATGTTCTACAGGGTCTGGCACAAATAACTGCCTTTTTTATTTCAAAATCTTTTATGATTTTTTACAAAATCATAAGCATGTAATTCTATAACATAACAGTATCACACCCAAGCACACCATATGACATTTTAGGTGAAATGTTCAAATTAATACTATGAATTTTTACACTCATATTATTACCCAACCAACCAGACTGAAACAGGTGTTACTTCTGCCAGAGCCTGTATATATATATATCAATTATGTCCATTTGAGTGTCATTCAGTTCCACAATATCCTTGTTGATTCTTTTTTTTTTTTTTGGAAGATCTATCTATTGTTAACAATAGGATGTTAAAATGCCCCACAATGACTTGTGATATTGTCAATATCTTTCTTGAAGACCTCCAAGACTTTCTTTATATATTTTGGTGCTCCTATGTTGGGTGTATATATATTTACAAGGGTTATATTGTCCTGTTGGATTACTCCCTTAAGTACTATGTAGTGATCTTCTTTGTCCCTTTTTATGGCTTTTGTTTTAAAGTCTATTTTGTCTGATATAAGTATTGCTACCCCAGCTTTCTTTTCATGTCCATTTGATTGGAATATTTTTTTCCCATCCCTTCACTTTCAACCTGTGTAAGTCTTTTTTTCTGAGGCAGGTTGTTTGTAGACAGCATATATTCAGGTTTTGTTTTCTTATCCATTCAGTTACTCTATGTCTTTTGATTGGAGCATTTAATCAATTTATGTTTAACAGTATTATTGATAGGTACTTATTTGTTGCCATTTTTACCATATCTGTGTTTCTCTCTCTCTCTCTCTCTCTCTCTCTCTCTCACATTCTCTCTCTCATTCTCACATTTCTTCTCAGTCCCTTTAGCATCTCTTGCAGTGCTGGCTTGGTGGACTTATACTCTTTTAGGCTTATTTTGTCTGGGAAGCTTTTTATTTCACCTTCTATTTTAAATGAGAGCCTTGCTAGATAGAGTAATCTTGGTTGTAGGTACTTGTTTTCCATTACTTGGAATATTTCATGCCATTCCCTTCTGGCTTGTAGTGTTCCTGTTGAGAAATCATTTGATAGCCTTATCTCAGCTTTTCTGTGTGTTACTAGCTGTTTCTCCCTTGCTGCCTTTAAGATTCTCTCTTTGACTTTAAAATTTGCCATTTTAAGTATTATGTGTCTTGGAGTAGGCCTCATTGGGTTCATCTTGATCGACCCTCTGTGCTTTCTGGACTTGCATCAGTTTTTCCTCACCAAGTTAGAGAAGTTTTGCCATTATTTTTTCAAACAGGTGTTCTATCCCTTGTTCCTTTTCATCTCCATCTAACATTCCAATATGCAAATGTTACCTTTCATGTTGTCCTGAAACTCCTTTAAACTATCCTCATTCTTTTTGTATTTGTTTGTTTAGTTGTGGTGACTGAATACTTCTTTCTACCTTGTCTTCCAGCTCACTGATTCAGCCCTCTGCTTCATCTAGCTTGCTTTTAATTCTTTCTAGTGTATTCTTCATTTCAGATATTGTATTCTTCATTTCTTCCTGGTTCTTATTCATAGTTTCTGTGTCCTTTTTCATGCTGCTGTAGTCCCACTAAGTTCCTTGTAGCTCCCGTAAACCTCCTTATACTTCTCACTGAGTTCCTTGAACATCCTTACAACCATTATTTTAAATTCTATATCTTATAGGTTGCTTGCCTCAATTTTATTTAGCTCTTTTTCTGGGGGTTCCTGATTTTCTTTCAATTTGGGATTCTTTCTTTGTCTCCCCATTTTAGGTGACTCTATCTGTTTGTTTCTGTGTCTCAGGTTGCTCTGCTTTGCCTGCCTGTCTTTGTGGAGTGGACTTGTGTGGTAGGAATTCTGTGGGAATCATTGGTGCAGTCACTTTGATCTCCTGAGCTGTATGTTCTAGGGTTGCCCTTTATTCAGTTTATGTGAGCTCTCTTGTTGTAATTGTGCTATAATTACTGATGGCTCATTCACTGTTGGGTTCTCCCCTCTGTCTGGCTGACTGGGAGTCACAACCCCTTCCACGTCTTATATGTTGTTGTACAGGTGCTGGTTAACAAAGCACAATACTACCCAGAAACCAAACCCACAGCAGCAAAAATACCCACTACCACATCAGCAATATCAATGGCAATTATATAAAGATTAATAAAGGTGGAGAGAGATTAAGTATAAGATAGTATAGGAAAAAGGGAATATGAGATGACTAAAGGAGAGTAAAATGATTTTGAATGGGAAGAGAAAAGAGAAATAATAAGAGTAGGGAATAGAAACAAGGTGAAGAAAGGGAGAAAATAAAATTTAAAACAGAGGTAAAACCAGGAAGGAAGATGGCAAAGTGGAATAAGAAAAGTGGGGGAAGAGTATAATGTGAAGTTTGAAATAAAATTTTAAAACTAGTGAACCAAAGGGAACAAAATTCAGAAAACCCACAACAGTGTCAATAACAATGACAGCTAAGCAAAGATTAATAAAGTTGGTAAGAGAATAAGACTATTACATGAAAGAAAAAAATGAGATGTATACAGTGAGGAAAAAATTATTTTGAGAAAATAGTGGGAGGAGAAGTAATGAGAGTAAGAAATAGAATCTAGGCTAAGATAGGGAAAGGATAAAATTCCAAATTCAAATAAGCAAGGACAGGAGGAAAGCAAAATGGAGTAAGAGAGTGGGGAGTAACTTATGAGATTTGAAATTAAAAAGTAGTGAACAAATAGGAATACAGTTGAAGATGAGCAGCAATAACCAACCATAAAATCCACACCAAACCTGCCCAATTTATAAAGGTGTAAAGGAAATAAGAATATTATAAGAAGTGGGAAGAATGAGAGCTGACTAAAGGAAGGAAGAATGATTTTGAGAGGATAGAGGGAGGACGTATAGTAAGAGTAAGGAATAGAAACAAGACATAGCATGGGGAAAATAAGATTTACAATGAAAATAAGAAAGGGCAGGAAGAAGGCAAAATGGAGTAAGACAAGGGAAGGGTGTATTGTGAGATTTGAAATAAAAATAAAATTTTAAATAATATAAAAAACTAGATAAGAAGAATAAAAAATAAAAGACAAAGAATAGTGAATTAGTTGGAATACAACTGACACAAAAGAGTAAGTCTTAAAAGGCTATGTGAAGGAAAAATAATGAAAATTCTAAAGAGGAATGAGGTGGAAGTCATCTCAGCAGAGTTGAGTGTTTGCTTTCTGCCTTCTCTTTCTGGATCTGCCTGTTTTTTTATCAGCTCAAGGTCCCAGGGTGTGTCATCCAACTTCTGGCAGCACCAACTGTATCACCTTCATCAGCCTCTAGAGGGGACTTTAACTGCAATCGAGAGGGTGGAGACCTTAGGTCTCCATTGGGAGACACTGTTCAGTCATCTGGGTGGGTTGTATGTGTGTTCTCCCCGCCCCTGCACCACCTGTCTTGGTCTGTCCCAGCTTATTTCCAATGTTGTATAGTTTCTGATGAATTAGCTGTCTGTTTCAAGGAGGGGCCAATCTGGGTAAGAGGGTCAGGTCTTTCCTGCTTGGTGCTGAGGGCAGCTCTGTGTGCCAGCTGAGGCTGGATGAGGCCTTGATACCCCCTTGCTGCACTGACTTCTGCTCTCCCTGTCTCAGTGGAATAGGACCCTAGGAACCAGTGTATTTTATCTTCCTGAGAGAAGTTCCAGGTGACCCTTTAGGTACCTCTCTTTCTGTCTTTCTCTTGTGGACATGCACCCTGCAGGGGGTTCTTGAGCTTCTCCTGCTTGCAATCCTGCAGAATATGGAGGCTGGATACATCCTTCCCTTCCAGGAGGTTCGATCTCCTCCAGGGAAGTCTACTCTCTCCGACTGTAAACAACCTTGGGTGTTCCACTCCTGCCCATTCAGTTCTCAGCCCACTGCTCTTGTACCAAAGTCCCAAACTCTCCATTCTGCACAGCCTCTAGCCTGCTAGTTATTCCAGGCTGGAGCTGAGGAATCCCCTTGCTGTGCACCTTTCTGATTTCTTTGTCCAGATGCACTCAGTGGGAGCAAACAGTACCTTCAATCCTTTCCACTTGCTGTCAGGGCAGCTGCTCATGGGGTCCCTACCCAGCACACCCCAGCTCCTCTCTTAAAAAATCTCTCCGGGCAGTCCCACTGTGGTACTGAGTCACTGTCCAGCTTTCCTCACACACCACCTCTCCAAAAAGCCAAAGTCCCTCACAGTCATGCTATCACAACGTGTTTGCACCCAACCCAGGTGCAGATAGAATCCTCCCCATCCTCTCTGGCACTCTCCTCATTGGCGTTTGTCACTGCAGCTAAGGGTGTGCTGCTCACTGCGTGTGTGTGTGTAGCCTGGATGTTCCCAACTTTGTGCATCTAAGTCACTCCCTGCTTGAGTCTGGGGCTTCTCTGCCCTGGGAGGGGAGGGAGCCACAGAGCTGTGATCTCTGACCAGGCTCTCTGTAGCATGCCTGCAGTACGTCCCCTTCCACCTATAAAATCTCCTTACCACCCATTGTGACACTTCTTCTGTACTCCTTGGCTTCTAAGCTAAGTATCAGCTAAGATTCTGTTGAATGATCAGCTTACTTTTCAGAAGACCAGCCAAGGATCTAAGTTGGGGACAAGTCAAGTGGACTCAGCTTCCACCTCCTTGGCCACCATCTTCTCTCTCATTTCTCTTATTCTTGACATAGGTAATATTTTTTCTAATCACTAGGACTAGAGATTTATGAATTTTATTGGTCTTCTAAAAGAACTAAGTTTTGCTTTCATTTATTTTTTTCTCTCTGGTATTTCTGTTTCTTATTTTAATTGAATCCCATCTGATCTTTATTATTTTCTTCCTTACCCTGACATTGGGTTTAAATTGGCTCTTCTTTATTCCAGTTGCATAAGTGGTAGCACTTCATTTTGGTATGTTCTATTTTTATTTTATTCAATTCAAAATAATTTCTAATTTCACTTTTTACTTCTTCTGACCCATAAATTATTTAGAAGTCTATTATTTTATTTCCACATTTTGGGGATTTTCCAGGTAATTTTCTAAGTGCATTGAGACTTGTTTTGTGGTCCAGAATATGGTCTATTTTAGTAAATGTTCTCTGTGCACTTGAAAATAATGCTTATTCTATTGTTTGGGGGGGAGAGCATTCTATAAATGTCAACTAGGTCAATAGGTTGATAGTATTTTTCAAGTCTTCCATATTTTTGCTGATTTTCTGTATCAGTTATTGAGAAGGATACTAAAATCTTCATTTATAATTATGAACTTGTTTATTTCTCCTTGTAGTTCTTTCAGCTACTCCACTTATTTGCCTTGTTTTCGAGAAATCTGCGTTCATCTTTATCATTTTTTTTCTATGTAACATGCCTTTTTTTTTCTGCCTGCCTTTAGGGTTCTCTCTTTATCACTAGTGTTCATTTGATGTGTCTTGGTGTAGTTTTCTTCATATTTTTGTGCTTAGGATATGTGGTGTTGTACATTTACAGTTTTCATCAGATTTGGAAACTTTTCAGCAACTAAATCTTCACACATTTTTTTCTGCCTTTGCCCCTTCTGGGACTGCAATTATAGATATATTAAGCTATTTGAAATTGTCCAATAACACACTGAAGTTCTATTTAATTATTTTGTACTTTCTATTCCTGTGTTGCAGTTTGAATAGTTTCTATTGCTATGTACTCAAATGCACTAACCTTTCCTCCACCATTGGAAATTAACCTGCCAGTTAATTCAGTGTAGTTTTCATCTTAGAAATTATAGTTTTCTTCTCTAGGAATTTAATTCTTACCTATCTGAATGTCATTAACTACTAATTCTGGTTTACTTTTAACCAATTGGTTTTCCCCCTCATTATTGGTAGTATTGACCTGCTTCTTTGCATGCTTGGTAATCTCTGATTGATGCCAGACATTATATTTTACCATGTTGGTTACTGGATATTTCCATTTGCCTGTATTAAACTTTGTTCTGGGATGCAGTGAAGTTAGTTGGAAATTGTTTGATACTTTTAAGTCTTGCTCTTAAACTGTGCTAGGTAGTATTGGAATAGCACTTAACACAAAATGAGTTATTCCTCTCTAATAAAACAAGACCCCTTCTGAGTTTTCTACCTGATGCTCACAAATGATAAGGTTTTCCAGTCCAACCACTCTTCCCTCTGATTCTCTTACTTGGTTCTTCCTCAGCCTCAAGTACTTTCCTCACACCCACGTGCCATCAGTACTCTGCTAAATATTCCAATATTTTATCAGAACTCTCCTCAGATTTCTTAACTGTCTCTCCCATACAACCGTCTCTCCTCTGGCACCCTGTCCCCTGAACAATAGCCTTTTTGATCTTCTCATTTCCTGATTCCATCTCTCCAATGCAGGGAGTCCAGCAAGCTCTGCCTAGGCTCCCCCTACCTGTACAATAGCCTGAAAACTCTCTCAAGGCAGTGGGCTGAGGCATTCATGGCGTTCACACTATTAGTTCCTCATCTCTCAAGGATTTTCATCCATCTTTGCCTGATGCTCAGTGTTTCCCACACATTCCACCTTATTTTTTCATTGTTTCACACAGGAGGATAAATAAATGCAGCTCCTGTTACTCCATCTAGCTTGGAAGCAGAAGTTGAAAAAATATATTTAGTTGTTAAAGCTTCCAAATTTGTTTTTATATTACATATATCAATTTAGATCTCTAGTTATCCACAAGGAGGTATACTATCTCTAGCTATGAAAATAATTTCTGACAGGAAAACATAATGCTGTGTAAGGAACCCATTATAAAGTTTTCTTACACTCCTCCCAACCACTTCATTCTTTCACAAAACTGTGAAAAAATACTCATTCAACATTTACTGTCTTCTTAGGCTAAGCTTTTCACTAAAGATTGGAGAGAACAAAACCAGACAAAGGGCCACATCCCCATGGGTTCCTTTGAGTTCAGGAGAACAAAAGAGTTCAGGAGAACAAAAGAATTTCAAGAACGTACTAAAGCATAGTTTTAACCATTTCCTACCAACAAGATATTTTCTTATATCCCTAAAATATTCTTTTCTGAGGAAAAAATAAAAGAGCTTTTCACATTTAATGTATCATTAGCCATGTCATTTGAAACTTTCTCAAATATTTTTATTACAAAAAAAAAGCAAACTTTTAACTTGACATGAGAAAGTACAAGTTAGGAAATTTTTAAGGCAAGCAAATGACTGTGAAAACTCTAGTATCTGTATTTTCAAGAGAGTATGTGACCAAAACAGAGAAAGAAAAAACAATCTCACCTAGCTAAAGAAGCATGTAAGCAAAGGGTATCACCTCTTGCTTTCTGGAGAGTAGAATTTCAAAGCCTTATAATTTGGTAGGAAGGAGTGGGGCAGGAGAGAAGGGTCAACTGATACCACTGAAGTCAGTTGGAGATTTGGGAGGGTGCTGATGAGAAAACCTATTTTCCACTAGTTTTCCTGGCATTTGTTTCTACTTTTCTTTGTTTTTATCATGAACTTTCATTTTTGTGTTCTAAGATATTATGAGTAACTTGCATAATGAATACGATGCTGTGAGCTAATGAATCTATTTTTTTCTCTTTATTTTAAACACATGCATGATTTTTGCTGATATTTCAGTTTAATACTTGAAATTACAATGATCAGATACATTATTAATATTTAAAGTGTGATTGTTCATGTGAAAATGTTCTATTAACTTTGAGAAACATAAGTTTAAAACTTTGTAACATCATTTGTACATATCCTAAAAAGCAATCATTTTAATTTTCTTAAGAGTAAAATAGGATATTGTCCGTGAGTGAAATGTCCAGAATTAGTGACACTAATAATTTCAGGGAGGGAATTCTTGCTCTCTGTGCTGGGGGCAGCAGCAATGGCTGCGCTGTGTTTGAAAGTGGAGCACAGAGTACCGAAGGACACAAGCATCATGCTTGATTGGCTGAGAAAACATCTCACTTGTTGGGAGTTCAGTTCAAAAATGAACTTAACATATTAAACCCAAATCTAAATCATTTGAAATTATTTCCATCCATACCTCATTCCTCATAAAAGAGAAAAGGAAACATTTCAATCAGAATAAATATGTACTAAGGATTTGTGTAAATTACTAGGTGAAAAACATATAAACCTAAGAGGTGGGTATATGACCAATGTCCAATAATATAAAATTTCTAAAAGTGGTTTAAGTGTACAGACTCCTCCACAGTGTGTACCAATATGTTTTGTAGGTAGGACACATGACCAAATTATTTTGGACACAATGGACTCACAACCAAGTGAATTGTTTCCTTTGTTTTCCTTTGGAGGAGTTTACCCTCTGGACCTTAATAAACTTATCAACATATTAAAACTGCGCAATCATAGAGCAATCTTCAAGGTTTATGGTAACATCCAAGAATCCTTTCTAATTCTGAGAGGACAGATTATGTGTCAGTGCAGGCATATGGTAGGCACTTACTAAAGTCTGAACATGCTGCATCTTCAGTGAATAAATGGCCCTTAATAGCAAGGACTGTACCTCTCAGATTCTAGCCCTTTACAGTGGCTGGTTAGACAATATTCATATCATTGTTATATAGGATTAAGTAATTGAAGATTTCCTAGAAGCTGACAAAAGGTCCCATAAAAACTTTTATTTCATAACACCTTCTTATTACATTTAAAATAATAACACCTATGGAGAGTTTCAAAAATAAGATTACATAGTCATTTTACATTGACATTTTATACTCATTTACACCTTCAGTTATTTACCAAATATTCCTGAGCTTCTATTAAACATTAGACATTATCCTGTGTACTGTGAATACCAGCAAATGTACACCATTGACTAAGGAGATACAAATCTAAACTAATAATTACAAAACCAATAGGAAATAGGCCAGAAAAAAACACATGTAGCAGATTCAAAAAGAAAGAAACGATTAAGTCCAGACAGTATAATCAAAATCTTCATTGTGTAAGGGTAGAAAATGGGAGCGATGATACCTGAGTGGATATGTTAAAAATCAATATAATTCTGTTCATGAAAAAAATGCATAATGGAAAAATTATGCAATTGTATAAAAGTCATCTACATTTAAAATTCCATGTTATCTTCAAAGGGAAGTAGAAGAAAAAGATAAGAAAGTAAAAGTGTATTAACATCATGCCTCAAATAGGGACACAACTTTGAAAATGAGCTTAATAGAGATTAATCATAACTTTGGATAGTTTAAAGGAAATCATTTTTTAAAATTATACTTTCCAAAAGAGTGAAGTACATGTAAGCATACAAGACATAGACTATACAAAAAAAAAAAGACAAATGAAAATGTATAAGGAACAACAGAGAGGGAAGTATAGAAAAATAGGAAGGAAAGAATAATTTAACAGGAATATACTCCAGTTACTTTAAAATCTGCAAGCATAAGACAATCAGTTCGTAATAAAATACTTCTGAATTGAATTAGGAGAAAAAATTCAACCTGATGCTGTTAACAAGGAGCAAACCTAAGGAAAAGTATCACAGAAATCTGAAAAGGATGAACAAATATAAATGAGGCAAATGCAGAATAAGTTTAGGTGTTCCAAAATTAGCACCATAAACAATAGAGTTAAAAATCAGATCAGTTGTTTAGAAGAGTGGAATTTTAACATAATAAAGGGTAAAATTGCAATATATAGAGAGAAATGACATACACTTACATACCTTAATTTACTTTTCATTACATATTTTTTAAAATGAGGTAAAATGAAAAATCACAATAGTTTAGAAAACTTACTATTGACAGTTATTCTTGAACAGGTCAAAATTCAGAAGTATTAAATTTACTGTTCAACATGTCATTTTATACATGTATTTTAAAAATCCAGACCTTTTCTTTAAAAATAGGAAAAAAAAGTGTTTTTTCAGGGAAAAAGAAGTTATCACATTTAGAGGGAGCTAATTAAAATTTCAAAAGGTAAGACTTAAATAGTGAAAAATAATCATGAGAGTTGAGAATAATAGAATTAATAACCTCAATTTTATATACACACACATTAGTCTCAGTATTCTATCACTCATGGAAAATTTGTGAAAAGTAATAGTATGTTGGAATACAAATCTCAATAAAAATGGGACTAGAACAATAATTAAAAATATAACAAACATTTTCTGAGTTGAGAGGAACTCCATATGTATACTGAAAGGCCAATGATTTTACAGATTAAATCACTGATAAAAGCATCAATGCTTACATACATTGCAAAGCTTTTGGAATGCAAAGACATAAAAAATATTTCAAAACTAACCCAAACTGAGAAAACAGGTGGCCTACAATAAAGAATAAGGATGATGTGTCTCAACCTTCTCTTCAACTGAATTTTTGAAATAGTGGAATAAATGAAAGACGCCTGAAAATTTTCCAGTAATACTCCTTTCTTGAAGGTACTTCTTGGCAAGCGCTAAATAGGTTGCATGTGTGAATTCATTTCCTCATCATGTCGTTCTACAATATAGGCCTTTGTTGCCATTTAAAAATAAAAAGAAACTAAAGATTATTAAGCAGCTTCCCTAAGAACACATCTAATACAAGTTAAGATTTCAACCCAAGTCTTTTTGATATCAAAGTCCTTGATCTTATTTGCTTGTTTATATAATTTCCCTAAGTATGAGGTTATGAGATTGTTTTTCCATCAAAATATTAGACCAAAATATATGGCAAACATAATGACTATCCAAGGACTCCCTAGTCACCCCCACTGTCTTCGAACTGTGTCCTTCATGGCACCCATCACCAGCTTCTTCATTTTATTTTTCTTGTTTCAGCCTCAGGTGGGCAGGGTGGAACATGGCAAGTATCACCAACAGTTCATGCACATTCTTCTAATCTGTACTTTTTTTTGCATCAGATACTATCCCCAATTCCATTCTTCTCCCTCCTGGATGAGCATCGCTCTTTTGCCATCTTTCCTTCCAACCAACCTCCAAATAATTACATGCATAGTCTCTACAAATTCCTGATCTGTTGTTCCTTGTGAAGCTTGGTTTTGTTTTGTTTTTCATTTGTTTTACATTAAGCAGATGGTTCATATTTACCTGAAAAGTCTTTTTCTATCTCATTAGTTTCAATTCAGTTAACTGATTTGCGCAAGGTAATCATTGAAACTTGGTACTCCGACTCCAGACAACAAGCACTGGCTGTCTAACATTCCCTAATTCTGGAGAAGGGCAGGCCGGAGACACGGGCAGGTGAGTTTACAAACAAGGACCTTTCATCCCACTGCCTAGAGTGACAATGGCAGTAATGATCAAGTAATTATTTATATTTATTTATCTTTTTTTGAATTTTTTGGATTTCTTCTCCTCCATCTCTATCACTTCTGCTCCGGAATATGTTTGTGCCATCTCTCTTCTGGATTGCTATAGGAGGTTACTAACAATTCTTCATCCTCACCTTTTTATTTGATGACATTTGCTCTTGAAGACTTTACATTTTTAGAGCAGTTTTAGGTTCACAGAAAAGTTGAGAGGAAGGTATAGAGATATTGCACATACCTCCACATATGAATTGCCTCTCCCACTATCAATGTTTGCCACCAGGGTGGTACCTTTTTAACAACCGATGAATCTGCATCAACACATCATGATCTCCCAAAGCCCATAGTTTACATTAGGGTTTGCACTCGGTATTGTATATTCTATGGGCTTGAACAAATGTGTAATGATATATATCCACTATTACGGTATTATACAGGACATTTTCACCTAAAAATCCTTTATGCTGATCTATCCTTCCCTCCCTTTACTCCCCACTCCTTACAGACACTGATCTTTTTTACTTCTCCATAGTATTGCCTATTCCAGAATGTCATACAGTTAGAATCATACAGTACGTAGCCTTTTCAAATAACTTCTTTTGTTAGTACAGTCTACTTAAGGCACCTCCCTGTCACTTCATGGCTTGATAGCTCATTTCTTTTTAGCATGGAGTAATATTTGATTGTCTAAATATACCACAGCTTATCCATTTACCTATTGAAGGATATCTTGGTTGCGTACAAGTTTGGCCACTATGAAAAAGCTGCTATAAACATTTGTGGGCAGGTTTTTATATTTGAGGAAGATGTTTTCAGCTTCTTTGAGTAAATACCAAGGAGTCTGAATCCTGATTAGTGTAGTAAAAGTATGTTTAGTTTTTAAGAAACTGCCAAACTCTTCTAAAGCAGCTGTACCGATGTGCCTTCACACCAGCAATGAGTGAGAGTCCCTGTTGCTCCACATAGAATTATTTTTAAAAGAATAATCTTTTAAAATATAAAGCAGATATTTCTCTCTGTTTTTAATAGCCTTCTATGGGGTTCATTGCATTTAAAATAAGTCCAAACTTTCTTTTTCTGGCTAACCATGTACCACATAATCTGGCCCCTGCCTGTGTCTGTCCCTTCAATCATAGCGATGTGAGCATGCCATCCTTCCTCAGCCATGCCAAGCTTGTTCTCATTTTTCCATCCGTCACTGCCTCTTACCAGAGCAATCTGCCGCCGGCTGTCTCGTGGCTGCCTCCTTCTTCTTTCAGATCTCACCAATCTTTGTCAAATTCTGTCTTCTCAGTGCCACTTTCCTTCACTGCCCCTCCCCACCAGCACCACCAAAATCAAGCTAACATTGCCAACTCCCATGACTTGCCAGCTCTTTCCTCTATTTTTTGTTCATTATACTTATCCCCATTTTTGCCTTGTTATATTTGCTTATTACTTATTTATCTCTGCCTTCCAATATGAGTTTCCTGAAAATGAAGGCACTGTCTTTCATGACTGTCACCTCACCTGCATATCCAAAGACACGCGCACTAGCTACTCAATACATATTCACTGAGTTCATGAATATTTATTGTTTTAAATGTAAAGCTCAACTATTTCAATTAGACCAGTGAGAAATAATAAAGAATAGTAAGACACACTGCCTTCTAAAAGCTAAAATCTATTTGGAGGGGCAAGGTCAATACCTAAAACACAAATAAATAAAAATACAAAGGCGATGTACGGAGGGCAAACACTTTGCTGCAGTAAATGCGCAGGGCAAGTCCAACGAACAGCTGAGAAAGCAGCCTGCCCAAAACTTGTGGTGGGCAGGAATTTGCTGCCGCTTGAATGGCAGGCAGAAAGTATGGAGTTTAGGTTGCCTATCCTGTGTGAGAGGAAGACAGACTGCACATGTTAAAAACTTGACTCTGCCTTTTATTTGGGGGATTATTTTCTCTGGTTCTTATTTTCCTAACGTATAAAACAGGAGTAATGATAGTATCTACCTCATTCATTCAACATTTTGAGAACATCAACCAGGCATGAATCTAGAAATAGTTTAGTTTTGACTTAAAAAGACAAAGGTCTTAAATTTCATTGAGTTTCCTGCCTAATAGGAAATTATTACAATAAATGTAGGTGCTTATTATGTGAGGTAAGATGTGGAAGTATTTAGCACAGTTCCTGGTACCAAATAACCACTCAAAAATTTAGCTATCATCATTTTATTAGCTATTAAGAAACATAGTAGGTTTTGGAGCAGGAAAAATGTTGAAAGCAGTATTTTTGAAAGAATAACCTACTAAAGAAGTAGAAATGATTAGGAACTATTGAGATTAGAGTCAAGGAAACTAATTAGGTACATTTTTTATAATTTGTATGGTCTTCTACTGTGTTACCAAAAGTAAGTATAATTCCAAAACCATATTCTTGATTTTACTGGGATTCTTATACTTCTCCAGGGTGACTGAGTTGCCTCACTCCTGCCAATAATGGATTCTGACAATGAACTGTATCTTGCAGGTAAACTTAAAATGAAGAATACGTAATAAATATAGCAAAGGCCATGCTATATCTCAGCACACTCTTGAATTTTATTTACTTACTGATTGCAGGTGCCTAATATACTTCTCCCCAAATTAAATAATTTCTGATATCTGAGAGTTCAAGTGTTAGTGAGGAAGAAAATACACAAGCATACTCATAAAAGTAGTGGACAATATAATATAAAAGTCCAAAGGAGGAGCAAATGGCTGTGAGAGAAGACTTCACGGAGGGGATAATAGGATATTCGAGAATGAATAAGAGTTTGCCAGTCACAAAAGGAAGAGGAAATAATAGCATACTTTAGTGATAATAATAGCAATCACTAACATTTATTGAGGACTTACCATGTATCAGTTACTGGTCTAAGTGTTTTATAAGGACTAACTGCTAATCCTAACAATGAACCATAAAATGGCCACCATTGTCACTCCTGTTTTGTAGATGAGGAAAACAAAGCCCATAGTTATTAACCTGCTTCCTCTGGGCACATAGCTATGAAGCAATAAAAGATGTATTTGAACCCAAGGAATCTAATCCTAGAGCTATGTTCATAGTCACATTATGCTTTTTATAGCATATACTGTATTCCATTAATTTCATATCTAATTTGGTGTCCTTTACAAAGAAAAAAAGTTAAAAGGAAGAAATAAACAATTCTACTTAATAATTACCATCTACTCAGCTACCTCCGATGGGAATAGTTCCCCAAACGCTGATTTCCGAGATGTTGTGAGAGCAGAGGGTACAATCTCTTTACCTCTCTCAGTCCTGGAACAGAAACATAAAAGGCTTTTGTGCCACAATCAATTAGATTTGGAACAAGATATCCATCACCAGGACTCACCTGCTACTTCATCTATCAAAGCCATCAAAAGTATTGGTGACTTGAAAGAACAAGGTCAGGCAAGTAAATGCTGAAAGAATTTGGGAGAAGCCCAGTTTTATCAATAGTTTTCCTTTTCACATTTGCACAAAGCAGAACTTATAAATTCATAATCATTCATTGCAGTGTTGCCTGACCATGATTATTGGAATGTCAGAAATGAAAGGGAATTTAAAGCAAATTATTAATATTTTGGTTTTATTGGGAAAGTGAACCTAACAATGAAGGAGTAAAAGCAATCTTTCAGACTAGCAGAATATAATTTCTATACTATTTTTTAAATGGTGCTTCTTTATCTTTCTCCTAAGAGTGCACAAACACACACACCCAAAAGGTAAGAGGAAAATATTTCTAGCTAACACCAAGTATAAGGACTTCCTGAATAGTGTGCAAAATAGCTGGAATATAATCCAGTAACTAAACTAATATTTAGACCTAGTCTAATGTGGCCATCTAATATCTAATTTGCTGATTTTACACAAAAATAACCAACTAAATGTAATCTCCAAAAATGAACAAACACTTGCCTATTTCCAGCACTTTCAGGTGAAATATACCATTTTGTGTAACCCTGCACCAGCAGGCCACTTTATATTGTCACATAGGGTTTAAAGCTAGCAATGCAGCCTGGTGGTTGCAGGGACAGGGTGTCGAGGCACCGCCTGCACCCGAGTGCTCGCTCCTCCATCCACTGGCCATACCACTTCGCGTGAGTCACTTCGCCCCCCTGCGTTTCTGTTTCTTCTTCTGTGAACTGTTGACACGACCTGTGTGTACCACACTGGGGTGTTGTGGAGGTTAAATGAGTAAACACTCGTAAAGCTCAGGGAGCAGAGCCCGGCACATAGTCTCTCTCAGTGAATGTCTGCTACCACTTGCTAATGTTGCTTTTTTACTCATCATATATTATTTGATCTTCAAGTTAACCAGGATATTTCAGTAGAACAGATATAAGCAGTCCTGTGAGGGGGGATCCCCAACCCGCAAAAAAAAAAAAAAAAAAAAAAGCAGAATTATCTTCTGGAATACAAGCTTCCCCCGCTAGGCAAGTGTTCTAGGAACCCACCTGTATCATGCACCAGCTGCCGCTGTTGTGAGAGGCTGTGGTGAGAAGCTATGTTCAGCTTCAATGATTTTTGTAAACACATTTGTCCATTTCATGATGGGTGATTTACATGTGCACCTGGCCAGATCGCGCTGAGCATTCAGCAGTTTTTGACCAAAAAGGCGGGACCCCATACCCTACCCTTCCTATTCACCTGATTTCACCCCAAGTGACTTTTTTCTGTGTTTCCCCAGACAAAAAAAAAAATCCTCAAAGGTAAACATGTTGCCAATGTGGAACAGGTGAAACAAAAAAACAGCAGAAGCCCAAAAAGATACCAGAACTGACGAGTTCAAAAACTGTTGTGAGCAGTGGAAAACAACACCTCGATAGGTGTATTGCACCAAGTGGAGAGTACTTTGAAAGTGACTGAAGTTTAAACATGTAGAATACACACACAATTATTTATAAATAAATTCTAGTTTTGGGGGGCCTCCCCTCACTTTTTTTTCATGCACTACACCTCATAGACTGTATTTTATGTTTGTGTTTGTGTTAAAATACTTATTACATACATGACCTAATCCTGATTATGATTTTTACTAATTCCTTATGAGGCAATATTAGCAAACACAAAAATACAGAAATAAGGCATTCCGATAGAAAACACAAGTTCTGCCTGTACTGCTATTTTACAGTTGTGAAAATGTAATCCCTACAAGACTAAATGGTTTGTTTATAATACTGTCCATTTCTACAGTTAAAATAACTTGCTTACAAGTGTATATATTTATTCATATAAAGTACCTATGTTTCATTTGTTTGCGTTCTGTGAAATAAAAGTCAAACTACAAACACTGCGGAGTCACTGGGCGCCGCTGGGCCCCGGGGTCAGCCAGGGCCCGGCCTCGGCCCGGCTCGCAGACTGAGACTCCAGCAGCGCTCCTGCCCAGACTTGGCCTCTTCCGCCGCTTCCGCGGGCCTTGGACCGCTGCCAGCACCCATTTCCTCGCACTGCTTCAGAGGTAAAGCCTCCAAGGGATTCCACACCACCATGAGTTCTGACAGGGAAAATAATCCTATTCGTCATAGACAAATTGAAGAGCATTAATGAGAACATAACCAAAATGTTGAGGGAACTTGTAAACATATCAATGAAAGCCCAGATAAAGACTGGGATTATTAGCGGGAAACAATGAGGGCCCAGGTGTCTCTGATAACTGACTGGGATGTGTGAAAGGCTGAGGCAGGGAGGAGGAATTAGACTTGCTCTTACATTATACTCCCAGATATGGACCTGGGACTGTGACTAAAATTAAAGGAGGTAGGTTTGGACTTAAGATGTGGGTGAAGTTACTGACAATCAGAAGGTGAAATAGGTTCTTTGTGTGGTCCTGAGACTCCTGTCCTGGAGCTGCACAGCAAGAGCTGGACAGTAAGGTGTCAGAGCTGCTCTGGAGTATATTGGATGGGGTAGCTCTGCTGACTGACCTTTCAAGTCTCAAAAGTGGGAATGTATGACTATAACACCATGAAATATAAGTAAGGAAAAAGTGAATAAACTGATGCTCACAGAAGTGATTTTTATGGGACCAAAAGTAAAGTTTCCAATAGCAAGATGTGTTTTTCACACATCTAAAATTGAAAATGCAATAGGCTATTAAATGTGCAGATACATGTAACTGTACTAAACATTGGACATACTCTTGTGGGTTGGACCGTGTCTACCCGAAAGCTACGTTGATGTCCTCACCCCCAGGGCCAGTGCATTTGACCTTATTTGGAAATGGAAATATAATTTACAGTTATATTCAAGTTAGTATGAGGTCACACAGGATTAGAGTGAGCTCTATATCCAATGACCAGTGTCCTTAAAAGGAGAGAAAGATTGGAGACACACAGATACAGAGGGAAGAAGGCCATGTGCAGCCCGAGGCAGAGGTTGATGTAACCACAAGCCGAGGAATGCCGAGGAACACTGAGGATTGCCGTTAACCACCAGAAGAGGCAAGTGAAGATTTTTTCCTAGAGCCTTCAGGGGGAACATAGCCCTGCCAGCTTCTTGATTTTAGACTTGTAGCCTCTAGAACTGTGAGAGAATTAATTTCTATTGTTTTAAGCCACTTCATTTATGGTAGTTTGTATGGCGACCCTAAGACACTAATACATGTGCTTTATTTGATTTATTCATTATAGGAACACTATGAAAAGTATTACGATCTCTAATGATGGATGAAAAAACTAAGATCAGAGAGATTAGAAAACTTGGTCAAAGTCATGCACAAGCAGACAGCAAAACAGAATTCAAACCAGGTATGTCTTTCTCTGCGTCCCATTTCCTGCACCATGCTACTTACCGCAACATACACTCACCCAGAGAACATGACACACCTTGGTGCTGGGGGCATGAACGCTATCCACTTTGCACAACAACAGAGCCTCACTTTCCACTTACCTATTGGCACCCATCCCAGAGGAGCCCAGTTTTGGGCCACCGCCTCCAATGAGCCAGAAGTTCTTTCAGCACCTGATTTGGGTGGGAGAGGTAAGGTCCAGGAGTAAAAGCAAAGGGCAGAGGGACTGTGGCGTGGCTTCCCTGCGCTTCAGTCGTGGCGGTGCTTCCCAAGCAGCCACACTGTCCCTCTAGTCTCATACTTAATAAAACATAAGACATGTAATTTGCTGAATTCTGATTTATTGGAAAGGAAATATAATCAAAATGGTCTGTGTTGGAAACTTTCAACAGAAAGATAAAAGATTGTGCAAATAAATGTTCTTCGTTGTTAGTGTAAAGATTCAGGAAACAACCTGGGAAGACAGTTTGAAGCCATCGCTGGTTTCTATTGTAGTCAAAGAGCTGAGCTAAAAGTGTCATAAGTCTTTGTTACATCTTTAAACAGATTTTTTTAAACCATGGGTAAAGAAAGTAACAAAGAAAAGTAGAATTGTGGATGAGATTCCGAGGAACTTTGTCGGAGGCTGCCTTTCCCTCACATGTGGTTATCATCTGGACGTGCATCTGCTGCTTTGCCCAGAGAAGGAGCTTTCGGCATGAGACATGTGTTGGCTGGGAGTAAGCAGCTCCCAGGCGAGCCTCCAAATGGTTACCTGCCTCGCTCAAGTGAACCTTTTTAAAATATTTCTGTATAGATGCTAATAAAAAATAACAGAACAATGTTCCCAGGTACTTTTTAAAGTCATGGAAATACTGTGTCATTGTACTCTGGGAATTGCTAAATCATTTTACCTTTGAGAAAACAATGCTTCATAGCAGTCATGCTGGAAGAATGTATGTTATAGAGATGTATGAAAATCAGATGTATCTATAATAGTAAAATAGGCATGTGCTCTCACATCTCTGGAATGCAGTTGTGAGTGTAGATATATGTGGAAAAGGTCACTCAGCCTCCCCAAGGACCATCTCAACTCCCAAGATGAAGCTGGGTGGTTCACTTCAGAGGAGAATCCCCTAAGCTAGCAGCAATTTACCCTGGGATTCAGCTCGCCCGTCTTTTATTTGGTAGATACTTGGTGTCTTGAAGCAACTGGGGTTATAATGGTGATAAAATGGCAAGGCAGGCTGTGTGGTGAGTGGAAGAACATTGGCCTCAGAGCCAAGTTGCACATCCCAACTCTGATGTTCACGAGCTGTGCTATCCTGGCAGCTCAGCCTCTCTGAGTATCACCTTCCTCATCCGTGCATCAGTCACCGTGTCAACCTTGCAGGCTGCTTGAGTATTACCACATGCGAACGTGCATGCATCATAGTCTCAAGTGTGCTTCTTCCTCTCCCTCTCGGTTCTCAGCCCCTCCTTCACAGTAACCTCAGCTTTACGTAGCTCTTACTCTCCTTCCAGGTCCTGTGGACCAGACGCAGCCCTCCTGGGCCAGCCTCAGGCCACCTCTCCTGGTCTGTGGGACAGAAGCTACACGACAGGTTCAAGTCCTCTGGCCAGAGTGTAAGAAGGAGGACACTGAGAAGAGACTGGTTGTAAAATGGTTCAGATTTGTAGGTTGTTTAGGCTTTTGTACTTTTTCATAATAGTACTAAGAGATATTGAAGGGCTTTAAATGAACTTCAGCTAAGGACCACTGCAGAGAGTGAGCTGAGGAGTAAGGAGGAGATGCACGACTTTGCTGTAGTTCAGTCAAGAGACAATGAGATTCCAGGTTGGGGAAGGGGCAGGTGTCAAAGAAGAGAAGAATAATTGGATGGATTTAAGAGAAAACTGCAGGTAAAATATTAGACTGGAGACTAATTGGATATGAAGTGAAGGGGAAAAAGTCAATGGCACATCCATAACTGACAAGAGCTTCAAATAATATTAGGAACATAAATATTCAATAAATGTTAATTTTATTTTTATTATTATATTTATCTTTATAAATATTATTATTATAAATATTAATAAAAATATTATTAATGTTATAAATATTAATATTATAAATATTATCTATTATAAATATTATTATTTAATAATATTTGTAATTGATATATAATGAATAATATAGTAATGTATGTATGAATTATTAATATAAATATATTAAATTATTAATAATAACACATGGTAATACATTGATGTTAATAATTTAAAGTATTGCTCTATTTATAGTAATACTTTGTATATAACAAATATACTATAATTATTTTATTATACTTATTATACAACATGTTAAAATATGTACAAATCACACATAAACTTTATTTTTTATTAGTATAAAATTATGAAATGATTCTTACAGTTTTGCCTCTGAAATTCTCTGGTTAGGCATCCCAGTGAATTTATAATTACTTAGATTTTATAATAAGCTTCTTGCATATCAGGAATTCTTAGAAAAAGGGAAATCTAAACTACAGACTGTTTCCAAATGTCATGAAAACTTTATGAATACTAATTTTAACAGTTAATGAAATTGACAGTATTATGTTCTGCAGTATTACTGTTATAATTAACAGTATTATGTTAAACATTTATCAATGTTAGTTTTATGGTTTATTTTTCAGATTTTAGAGTGCACCATTTGTTTTCAGGACTCAAATATTTTCAAAGGGCCTTAAAAAAACTCCAAGGACCTAAGTCACACGCCTGTTATGCCTAATTAACAGAATGGGCCTAAAATGGTGGACAAATGAGAAAAAAACACAGTGAAGCCAGGATTGTGATACATAAGATTCTGCAAAAGGGGACAATTTGGAAAAATGGCATCACATGATCTAATTTTTTCTAAACTTCATTAATTGGTTCCCAGGCTATCTCATCCTTAACCTTGGGAGTTTACCAAATGTCACTGTAGTTTAACAAACACCTTTTACCCTTTTCATCTTACTTGTATGTAAATAAAAGGTTATCAAATATGTATTTTGTCAGTCTGTTTAAGAACAAAATCACTGCATATTAATGATTATCTTGTGAAAGTATTATTTTAAAAAAACAGCATACTACCTCCATGGGATAACATTTTTTACATTAAAAGGACATTAAAAATCATAATCCAAAAAGGAGAAATGCCTGGGCAAAGACCATGTAGCAGCTACCAACAGCACCAAGGGAGTCACTTTCAGAAATACTCCATCTCTCACAGGTGCCGGTGGCTTTAAGAGGCAGGGCATGCTAGCCAGCAACTTGCAGCCTAGAATCTCTGTATCAGCTCACAAGGCATCTGAAGTGTTCATGCTCCAGTCCCCTATGTAAAGGCAAAGCTTTAGAACTCACTGTGAGAACAAATTAGGGAGATTAAAATGATCGAAACAATCTGTCAGGAAATTGGTTATTTACCATGAACTCTATTCACAGAACTTGGATGCATGGAAGAATTTACCTAAAATGTAAACTGGGGATCTAAGATGGCAGCCTGGTAGGAGGGAACAGATTCCACTTCCCCCTACACAGGAGAGAAAAACCTAGCTGATCTATGGAGGAACAGAGCAGACAGCCAACAGTAACACAGCATAGTTGAAAATAGGAGATCAAAAATTGTAGCGAACATTGAAAAACCAGACGGTAAGGAGAGTTTCTCAGGACAATAAACACCCAGGTATCAGCATGGAGACCAGGACGGCTGAAGCCCCAGGCCGGCACTCACTGGGTCTGTCACAAGGCTCTAAGAAGGGAACTGGGTCAACCGCTCCCTCCCCAGCCAAACAAGGTTTGAGCAGCACCAGGAAAGACCTGGTTGCTTGAAGTGGCAGGGAGGGGAGTTAAGGTATGAGTGGCAAGCACACAGGGACTGTGAGCACCCATGCATAGCCCTGGGAGGAGTGCACACCCAAGCCCCTGTGACCAGTGGCGCTGAGCTACCAGAAACAGCCGAGGGACCAGAGGCAGCAGAGTGACTGGAGGCAGCCCTGCAACTGGAGGAGGGGGCTTTGTGGAAGACCCAGAGCTCACACCCATGGGTGTGAGTGCACGCAATGCAGGAAACCCACAGAGCCCATGCCCGTAAACTCTGGTAGGCACATGTGCCCTGTAGGAGACCGGGAACTCACAACCATAAATGCAGGGAGTGCTTGATCCGTGGGAGATCCCAGCTCACACACATAAACTCGGGAAAGCGCGCACGCTGCAGGAGGCTCAGAAACCATGCCCAAGGCCCTGCACGTAGGGGAACTGTCTAGCCCTGGAGAGAGTGCACAGCTGGCACTGAGGAGAGTAGCCCAAAGCTGACTGAGTACAGAACAGGGAGAAAAGCAATACTAGTCGCCCCTCAGTCTGTTACAGCCAACAAGACCAGAAAAACCAGTTTGGCCAGTTTGAAACAGCAAGAGGTTTTGGTTTGTCTGTCTGTTGTTTGTTGTTGTTTGTCTGTTTTTTTTATTGTTTTTATTGTTGTTTGTCTGTTTGTTTGTTGTTTTAGGGGGGTTGTTTTGTTTCCTTTTGTTTTGCTTTAATTATATATTTTTATTATGTTTATCTCTTTATTCCTCAATTCCTTTTGCTTCGCATTACTTCTTTCTTATTTCCTCTTCCTTTCTTTCCAATTTTATCTCTTCTACCTTCCTCTTTTTTCTCTTCTTTTTTCTTTTTTTTTTTTCTTTTCTCTTTTAAACACCCATGAGTAAGACAAAAAAAACCTGGAACTGTGAAAAAAACAGAGTTGGACCCAAACAGAGGGCATCCCAACAGCTGAGACAGTGGAAGCTGTGAACACCAGGATACCAAAGGAGACTGCACCACTGAATCTCACAGGTATTCTACCACAGAAGTTCACACCATAAACCCAGGGAGCCAGAACAAATCAATTTAAGAAGCTGAGGCTAACAAGAAGAGTCTCACATACAATGGGAAGACAAAGAAACAATCCCCAAATTAAAGGAAAGGAGGAAGCCCCAGAAAGAATGCTAAATGAAACAGAAGCAACTCAACTATCAGATACTGAGTTTGAAGCAATGGTTGTCAGGAAGCTCAATGAGCTCTCAATGAGCTACCAGAAACTATAGGGAAGCTACAGTGAACTCACTGCAAACTATATCAATATGAAAAAGGAAATAGAAATTATCAACAAGGGCCAAGAGGAAATGAGGAATAAAATCTCTGAACTGAAGAACACAGTGGAAGGAATGAAAAGCAGAATTGATGAAGGAGAAGATTGGATCAGCGAGTTGGAGGACAAAGTAGAAAAAACACCCAGAAAGAGCAAGAAAAGGGAAAAAGGCTCAGAAAGAATAAAGAGGGATTAAGAGAAATGCCAGACAATATGAAATGTAATAATATCCATATAATAGGGATTCAAGAAGGAGAAGAAGAAAAGCAAGGGATAGAAAACCTATTTGAAAAAGTAATGATGGAAAACTTCCCTAATTTGATGAGAGAAAAAGTCACACAAATCCAGGAAACACAGAGAGTCCCAATCAAGAGGAACCCAAAGAGGCCCACTTGAAGACACATCATAATTAAAATGACAAAATTCCAAGACAAAGAGAGAATCTTAAAGGCAGCAAAGGAGAAAAAGGAAGTGACATACAAGGGAGCCCTGATAACGTTAGCATCCGACTTCTCAATGGAAAAGCTCCAAGCTAGAAGAGAATGGCAAGAAATATTCCAAGTAATGAGAACCAAAGGCCTGCAACCAGGACTACTTTACCCAGCAAGGCTTTCAATCAAGATAGAAGGCCAAATAAGGGGCTTCCCAGACAAAAGAAGTCTAAAAGAACACACCTCTACAGAACCAGTTCTGCAAGAGATGCTAAAGGGAATGCTGTAAGGAAAGGAAGGAAGGAAGGAAGGAAGGAAGGAAGGAAGGAAGGAAGGAAGGAAGGAAGGAAGGAAGGAAGGAAGGAAGGGAGGGAGGGAGAGAGAGAGAGAGAGAGGAACACAGGTACAAAAGTGGCAATGAATAAGTTTCTATCAATAATAACCTTAAATGTAAATGGATTAAATGCTCCAATCAAAAGACATAGAATAGCTGAATGGATAAGAAAGCATGACCCACATATATGCTGCCTACAAGAGACCCACCTCAGGACAAAAGACCTACACAGACTCAAAGTGAAGGGCTGGAAACAAATTTTCCAAGCAAATGGACAGGAAAAAAAAAGCCGGGGTAGCAATACTCATATCAGACAAAATAGACTTCAAAAGAAGGGCCATAAAGAGAGACCCAGAAGGTCACTTGATAATACTCAAGGGAAGAATCCACCAAGAAGACATAAATATTGAAAATATATGTGCACCCAACATAGGAGCACCTAAATACATAAAGAAAATCTTAGAGGATTTCAAGAAAGATATTGACAGCAACACAATTATAGTAGGGGATTTTAACACCCCACTGTCAAAAATGGACAAATCTTCCAAATAAAATATCAACAAAGATATTGTGGTATTGAACAATACTCGGGATGAAATGGACTTCACTGATATATATAGAGTCCTTCATCCCAAAGAAACTAAATACACATTCTTTTCGAATGTACATGAAACATTTTCAAAGATAGACCACATGGCAGGACATAAAACAAGCCTCAACAAATTCAAGAAAATTGAAATCATACCAAGCATTTTCTCCAACCACAAGGGACTGAAACTAGAAACAAACCCCAAGGGGGAAAATCCAAAACACTCAAAATCATGGAGGTTAAATAGCATGCTATTAAACAATGAATAGGTCAAGAATGAAATTAGGGAAGAAATCCAAAAGTTTCTGGAAACAAATGAAAATGAACTCACAACAACCCAAAACTTATGGGACACAGCAAAGGCAGTCCTGAGAGGGAAGTTCATAGCAATACAGGCCTACCTGAAAAAGAAATATTTCAAATAAACAACCTAATCTTACACCTACAAGAACTTGAGGAACAACAACAAAGACAGCCCAAAGCAAGTAGAAGGAAGGAAATAACCAAGATCAGAGCAGAATTAAATGACATAGAGACTAAAAGCACAATTCTAAGGATCAATGAATCCAGGAGCTGATTCTTTAAAAAGGTAAACAAAATCGACAAGCCTTTAAGTAGGCTCATCAAGAAAAAAAAGAGAGAGGACCCAAATAAACACAATCAGAAATGAAAGAGGAGACATTACAAGTGCCACCAAAAAATTACAAAGGATTGTAAGGAATTACTATGAAGAACTATGTGCCAAGAAATTTGAAAACCTACGTAAAATGGACAAGTTTCTAGAAAAATATAATCTTCCAAAACTCACTGAAGAAGAAGCAGAAAGCCTGAACAGACCAATAACAGCAGAGGAAATTGAAGCAGTAATCAAAAAACTCCCAACACGCAAAAGCCCAGGACCAGATGGTTTCACAGGAGAATCTGCAAAGCATTTAAGGAAGAGCTAACCCCTATCCTTCACAGACTATTCCAAAAAACCCAAAATGAAGGAAGAATCCCAAACTCTTTTTATGAAGCCAGCATCATCCTAATTCCAAAACCAGATAAAGACACAACAAAAAAAGAAAACTTCAGGCCAATATCACTGATGAACATAGATGCTAAAATCCTCAACAAAATATATGCAAACTGCATGCAACAATACATTAAAAAGATCATACACCATGACTAAGTGGGATTCATCCCTGGGATGCAAGGATGGTTCAATATTCACAAATCAGTAAATGTAATACATCACATAAACAAAAGCAAAGACAAAAATCACATCATCATATCAATAGATGCGGAAAAAGCATTTGATAAGTTATAACACCCATTTATGATAAAAACACTCAGCAAAGTGGGAATAGAGGGAGCATTTCTCAACATAATAAAGGCAATATATGAGAGGCCTACAGTCAATATCATACTCAACAGGCAAAAACTAAAATCTTTTCCACTAAGATCAGGAATAAGACAAGGGTGTCCATTTTCAACACTTCTATTCAATATAGTATTAGAAGTCTTAGCCACAGTGATTAGACAAGAAGAGGAAATAAAAGGCATCCAAATTGGAAAGGAGGAAACAAAACTATCATTGCTTGCAGATGACATGATAGTGTACATAGAAAATCCTAAAAAAAAAAAATTTTTTTTAAATGGGAATAAAAAGAAAAGAAAATCCTATAGACTCAGCCAAAAAGCTGCTCAAACTAATAAATGAATTTGGCCAAACAGCCAGATACAAAGTCAACATCCAGAAATCAAAGGCATTTTTGTATATCAACCGAAACAGCAGAAGCAGAAATCAAGAAAAACAAATCCCATTCGATATAGCAAAAAGAAAAATAAAATACCTGGGATTAAACCTAACCAAGGAGGTAAAAGACCTGTATGAAGAAAACTCCACAACACTGAAGAAAGAAATCAAGGAAGACACAAACAAATGGAAACTTATACTGTGTTCATGGATTGGAAGAATCAACATCATCAAAATGTCCATACTACCCAAAGCAATTTACAAATTCAATGCAATACCTATTAAAGTACCAATGGCATATTTCACAGACATAGAACAAACACTTCAAAAATTTATATGGAACCATAAATGACCCTGAATAGCTGCTGCAATATTGAGAAAGAAGAGCAAAGTAGGAGGGATCACAATACCTGACACCAAACTGTACTACAAGGCCACTGTCATCAAAACATCCTGGTACTGGCATAAAAACAGGCACATCTGTTCTGGAACAGAACAGAGAGCCCAGAAATAAACCCAAGTCTCTACGGTCAATTAATATTCAACAAAGGGGGCAGCAACATAAAATGGAGTAAAAATGGCCTCTTCAACAAGTGGTGTTGGGAGAACCGGACAGCTATTTGCAAACAAATGAAACTTGAGCACCAAGTTACACCATACACAAAGATAAAATCAAGGTGGATAAAAGATTTAAAATCAGTTTAAGCCATGACACCATTAAAGTCCTAGAGGAGAACATAGGCAGGAAAATCTCAAATATTTCACGCAGCAACATTTTTACTGATATGTCCCCTAAAGCAAGGGACATAAAGGAAAGAATAAACAAATGGGATCTCATCAAAATAAAAAGCTTCTGACTTCCAGCCAAGATGGAGGCATAGGTGGACAAACTGGGCCTCCTCTCACAACCAAGATTAAGGACAAAAAATATATAGAACCGAAAAAAAAAAACCCACCAACCAGAACAGATAGAAAATTGAATTGTACAGAAGTCCGACAACAATTTACCCAGACCAGTAAGAGGGGCAGAGTCAGCAGCCAGCAGAGAGGGTCGCTGTGGGAAAAGATGGTGGCTGGTGGTTCCGGGCACACAGGTGGTAGTTGGCACACCCCAGGCACACCAGTGGCGGTTACTGAGCACCGGGAGTAGACCAACAACAAGTAGACCAAGCTAGGCGCAGAGGTGGCTGACCGCGGTCACACATTTGCCCACAGATAAACCAGGCAAAAATGGGCAGCAAGGCAGACTGCGCAATTCAGGGCCCCAGCACTGGGAAATAAAGCCTAAAAGCACCAATTGAAAACACTTTCGGGGGTTGAGGTATCAGGAGAGAATCCCAGCCTCACAGGAGAGTTCCTTAGAGAGACCTACAGGGTCCTAGAATGTACTCAAGCCGACCCACATGGAAATCAGCACCAGAAAGGCCCAATTTGCTTGAGGAGAGTGGCAGAAGGGACTGGAATCCAAGAGAGAGCACAGCAAGTGCCATTGTGCTCTCTCAGACCCTGCCCCCACATCCAGCATCACAACCCAGCCACTGGGCTGCCCCACCCTGGTGAACACCTAGGCTCTGCCCCTCATTACTTAACACCTGCGACCAAACAAAATAAAAACAAAAACCAAAAACCAAAAATGGCTCAAACAGGAGAACAGATCAAAGCCCCAGAGCTAATTCATCTAAGTGACCAAGAGATAGCCAGCCTATCAGATGCACAGCTCAAAGCACTGGTAGCTAACTTATCAGATGCACAGTTCAAAGCTCTGGTAATTAGGAAGCTCACAGAATTGGTTGATTTTGGTCGCAAATTAGATGAACAAATGAAGGCTACAATAAGTGAAATGAAGAAAAACACACAGGGAACCAATAGTGATGGGAGGAAAACTGGAACTCAAATCAATGGAGTAGACCAGAAGGAAGAAAGAAACAACCAAACAGAACAGAATGAAGAAACAAGAATTCAAAAAAAATGAGGAGAGGCTTAGGAACCTCCAGGACACCTTTAAATGTCCCAACATCCAAATTATAGGGGTACCAGAAGGGGAAGAGGAAGAACAAGTGGAAAACTTATTTGAACAAATAATAAAGGAGAACTTCCCCAATCTGGCAAAGGAAATAGACTTCCAGGAAATCCAGGAAGCTCAGAGAGTCCCAAAGAAGGTGGATCCAAGGAGGAACACACCAAGGCACATCATAATTACATTAGACAAGATTAAAATAAAGGAGAAAATTCTAGAAGCAGCAAGGGATAAGGGGACAGTCACCTACAAAGGAGTTCCCATCAGACTGTCAGCTGATTTCTCAAAAGAGACCTTACAGGCAAGAAGGGGCTGGAAAGAAGTATTCCAAGTAGTGAAAGTCAAGGACCTACATCCAAGATTGCTCTATCCAGCAAAACTGTCATTTAGAATGAAAGAGAAGATAAAGTGCTTCTCAGATAAGGTTAAGTGAAAGGAGTTCATCATCACCAAGCCCTTATTCTATGAAATGTTAAAGGGACTTATCTAAGAAAAAGAAGATCAAAAATAGGACACTAGAAAGACAGCAAACTCACAGATATTAACAACCACACCTAAAACAAAAGCAAACTAAGCAAACAATAGAACAGGAGCAGAAACACAGAAATGGAGATCACATGGAGGGTTAGCAACAGGGGAGTGGGAGGAGGAGAGAGGGGGAAAAGATTCAGAGAATAAGTAGCATAGACGGTGGGTAGAAAATAGACAGAGGGGGCAAGAATTGTGTGGGAAGAGTAGAAGCTAAAGAACTTATGACACATGGACATGAACTAAAGAGGGGGAATGTGGTTGGGAGGGGGTGTGCAGGGTGGAGGGGAATGATGGGGGAGAAATGGGACAACTGTAATAGCATAATCAAGAAAATATAATTTTTAAAAAGAATAAATGAGAATAAAAGTAAATAGGTATATTAGTTTTACTACTGCAGTTCATGACCATCCTTACACTCATCACTCTGAGTCTCTTGCTGACATCTTACGTGTTTGTCCAGATGGACAAAATCATGCATGTCAATCACGAGTCCGGCCACTCCCCATAACTGACCCCCTGACCTAGGGTGGAAGGGAATGATGAGGGAGAAATGGGACAACTGTAATAGCATAATCAATAAAATATAATTGAAAAAAGAATAAAAAAATAAGCTTCTTATTTTATTTTATTAAAATAAAAAGAGTACCGATTGTATGGGAAAACATATTTTCCAATGATACCTCACACAAGGGTTTAATGTCTAAAATATATAAAGAATTTACATGACTCCACTCTAAGAAGACAAGCAACCCAATTAAAAAATGGGCAAAGGACTTGAACAGACACTTCTCCAAGGAGGACATATAGAGGATCCAGAGACACATGAAAAGATGCTCAATATCGCTAGCTATCAGAGAGATGCAAATTAAAACCACAATGAGATACCACTGCATACCAGTCAGAATGGCCATCATAAACAAAGCAACAAACAACAAGTGTTAGAGAGGTTGCGGAGAAAAGGGGACCCTAGTGCACTGTTGGTGGGATTGCAGACGGGTACAACCACTATGGAAAACAGTATGGAATTTTCTAAGAAAACTAAAAATGGATCTACCTTTTGATCCAGCTATCCCACAGCTAGGATTATATCCTAAGAACCCTGAAACACCAATCCAAAAGAATCTGTGCACCCCCATGTTTATAGCAGCACAATGTACAATAGCCAAGTGCTGGAAGCAACCCAGGTGCCCATCAGTAAATGAATGGATCAAAAAACTATGGTACGTTTACACAATGGAATTCTATGCAGCAGAAAGAAAGAAGGAGCTCCTACCCTTTGCAGCAGCATGGATGGAACTGGAGAGCATCATGCTAAGCAAAATAAGCCAGGAGGTGAAAGACAAATACCATATGATCTCACCTTTAACAGGAACCCAATCAACAAAGCAAACAAACAAGTATAATATAACCAAAGACACTGAAATTGAGAACAGGATGACAGTCACCAGAGGGAAGAGGGGAGGGAATTTCAGGGGAAAAGGGGAAGGGTTTACAGGAACAAGTATAAAGGACAAATGGATAAAATCTAGGGGGGTTAGAAATGGAAGGGAGGTGAAGAGGGCTGGGCAGTGGGCTGGGATGGGAGTAAAAGACAGAAAACTGTACAAGAACAACAATTAAAATAATTTTTTTAAATGTAAACTGGTAAAAAACACTGTTCCATTTTTTCCAGTGTAAGTCATTATATAATAATTTATGGGACTTTCTCAAGTGACTCACTTGATGAGTCACAAGAAATTACAGACCAATCCTTGATTTATATAAAGAGCAACTTTTATTCTGGACAGTTCCTTACCTAATATTGCTGGTGAGGGATATACTGAGAAAAAGTGAATGTGATCCTGATTTTCCACAGGGTGACACCAGTCAAACTACTATGTCAGAAAGCGAAACACATTCAGTCGTGTAATGAAGGAATTCCAACCACCACAATCATTACTTCCCTTCACTGCAGCTATCAATCATTGAGAGCTTACTATATATAAGGTGCAAAATAAGATCATTTAATCTTTACAACAACCCCAATAATTAAAAGTTTACAGAGGAAGAAACTGAGTCGCAAAGAATTTGAACTACTTACCCCAGATTAGACAACCGCTGGGCTTCAAATCCATGTCTGTGTGATAGCACAGCCTTGCTGCTGGGAACTGTGTGTTCATTTGAATGACAGGGTATTAGCTGCTGCCAGGCATTTGTGAAACCATCCCTGCAGTTGATTACAATAGCCTAAAGTTCCGACTAGAGGTAGAGAGTGAGTTTCCTATCTGCTTAGTGATATTGATACGTCCAAGGTCATCCGTACTGTCTGGGTGAAAAAATGAGTTTTGGAAGTGGTTGCCTGATAACTCCTTTAGAAGTGCTATCCTAAATTCAATACCCCATCATCCCTATCCAACCCAGGGATGCTGACAGGGGCTCAGGAAGTCCCAAGGCCCATCTAAGCACAATCATGATGACAACTTCAGTTTTAATAGCTCAAACTTCTAATTGAAAAAAGGAAAAAACACACTGACTAACAAACGTGGTCTCTGTTTGGGGTTGGCATTATCGCCATCTGTTCACCAGCTCCTCCTTGCTCTGAAATCAGGCAGTAAGAACCATCACTTCGACCTTCAGAGCTCAGACCTTCTCAGAGTCCCAGAGTCACTACAGTTCATCACTCCAGATTTTTCCCATCCAGTCAGCATCCAGTCAGCAGCAATGCAAAGCAGGCAGGATAATCCTTTATGTGTGTGAAATAAAAACAGCAATGAAGTGTCTTTCCAGGGGAAGGAAGTGATTACCTGTTCAAATACAGGAAACAATGCATTTGGCAAGGAACAACATCTACAAGTGGTAAGGTATTCAACTGTAAAATGAAAAAAAAATCTAATTAAAGCAAAGTTTTACATCATGCATAATCATACAAGTCATATTTTTAATTAACTTACCTATCTTCCCTGACTTAAATATAAATGTATGCATCCAGAAATAGCCTCAAAAGCATGTCCACACTACTTATAAGAATTTAAATACCAGTAGCTTGAAATTTACTTTTTTTTTAAATCCTCAACAGAGGATATATCTATTGATTTTAGAGAGAAGAAGAGATAGGGGGAGAGAGAGAGCAAGAGAAACATCGATCCTGCATGTGCCCCGACCTGGGATCGAACCCACAACCTAGGTATGAGCCCTGACCAGAGATTGAACCTGCAACCCTTTGGTGCATGGGGCAATGCTCCCACCAACTGAGCAACCCAGCCAGGGCAAAATTTACCCTTTTTTAAATGTGAACCTTCATAGTAGAATGAATACCTTTTGTTTTTATTTTGTTGCTCTTTGTATTATATTAAAAGACACATTCACTGGAAATGTACTATCTGAACCATTGTTAAGGGTACAGTGGAGTAGTGTTAACTATATGCACATGGCTGTGTAACAAGATCTCTAGAACTTTCTCATCTCATAAAACTGAAACTCTGCACGCGTTGAAGAACTCCCCTTTCCACCCTCCCCCCACCCCTGGCACCCACCATTCTACTTCCTGATTCTGACAGTTTGACTACTTCAGATACTTCATAGAAGTGGGATCATAAAGTACTTGTTTTTTGTGACTGTCTTATTTTACTGAGCATAATATCCTCGAGGTTCATCCAAATCATAGCATATGATGGGATTTTTTTCTTTTTTAAGGTTGAATAATTTTCATTTTTTTAAATAAGCATTTTTCTATAATATAATACAGGCTATTACATTTAAAATTTAAATTTTTCACAGTAAATTATAATTCTGTAGGAAACAAGAGACTTCTAGTAGTCCAGCAGTTTCCCACATCACTTCCTAAACCAAAAGTTTTACTCCATGTTATTTTGAGTTGAAAAAAGCATTTCAAACCATATTTCAACATTTCCCTTTTTGGCTGCCCAAGTGTGAAAATAGATAAGTGTGCAGAATGTGAGGAGGGTAACTGAGCATCTCTTACTTGCTGAGTTTCAGTTAGGATGAAACACTAATTTATTAATATTTGAATATATTGTATTTCCATGGGGAACACATGAGACAAAGTATGATAATATTAATTCGCACAGACGAATCACTCAGGATTTACTGAAAACCAATTTCGTCAATGCCTAAGTTGTTTTCTCCTTTAAAACCAGCTAGAAATATTGATTATTATAATGTAACAAATTCCTACATTAATTGTGTTCAAATAGCATAAAACTATAACAGTCTTTATTATTTCAAATATTCTTTAAAAGACTAGGTGTGCATTATCAATAAATGCATGCTTGCATAAAGAATCCACGTGAACAGACATAATAATGCTGGGAGAGTTGGATACGCGGTCACGCGGTCCCACCTGGAATCTCTAGCATGCTGGTTTAGATTGCTGCATTTCTCATTCTCCCATTCTAATCTACTTTCAATTATCTGCCTTTGAACATTGATCACAAAGGTCAACATGCTCCCTCCTAAGCTTTTTGTCAGAGTAAGTAACAGGCAAAAATGAGGAAGAGAGGAGTTACGTTCTCCAGTTTCTGCCTTTGTCTTCCACACTGCAGCTCCAGCCATGCACATCGTGTATTTTCACTCCTTGGAGTCTTTCCAGACTTCTGCTTTTAACTTCAAGTTCTTCTTGGCCCTGCTCTTACCAAACCCTAGTTCATCACTTGAAAAAGGACTCATGGACTTGGACAATGGGGTGGTGATTGTGGGAGGGAGGGGAGTGTGTGGAGGTGAGTGAGAGTATAAGGGGGATAAATGATAATGGGAAAAATACAATAAAAATAATTTTTTTAAAAAACTCAAATCAAAAGCTACCTCTTCTGGAAGACTTTCTCAACTCCCCTAGGCAAATCTTCTATTTTAGTGCTATCATTCTCTATTATAATTTTTTTTGAAAATCTATCACTCCATCATACTACATAATTCTCAAGGACAGGGACTATGCTTTATTCATTTTTGTAGTTCTAGCATTATTACAGTACCAACCACATACATAATAGGTGCTTGGTACACATTTGCTGATGGTCTACGCACACACCCATTCACACACATATGCAGACTCTGCTCATTCTTAAAATACTGTGCTGTCCCCAGTAGTTTATTTTACCATCTGCAAAATGGATTAATAAATCTTTACAGTGAGATTTTTAAAATTATGCAAGTATTTTTAAAATATTCATTAAGGTACATTAAACTGATTTGAGGGAAAGATATTTTAGGAGGAAACTTGGATTTTTAAAAATATGCATAGATGATGCCAATAATTACACATTTGATAAACTCTTGAGTGCCAGGCACTCACAGGAGAGCTCTTTCTTGTATATATATAGTATTATAAAATGTTCCATATGCTCTTTATGCTGCAGTCAATTAATATTGCTTATTATGAAAATGAAATGATGACACTAATAATAAGGCTGATGGCATGTATTCCACTCAAAAGGTGACCCCAATAAGTAGTTAAAGACAGGAATAGGCAATGCTAATACAAAGAAGGGCACCATGTAACAAAACTATCCAAAGTCCAAGGAGTTCCATTTTTAAGTTATCGGTTAATTCAGTGGAAATACTTCAAAATATATAGTGGCAACCAATAGGAACTTCCCAAGTTCACCATGCATGTTCACATGCAAGTTCACAATGCATGTACTTTGTGCAGATGCCTCAGTTTCCTGTCTCTTTTGATCTGATATGAGTTAACCACCTACACCACTTAGTCTTTCCTACTTCAAACAGCCTACACGAACCTATCAGAAAAAAATAAAACTAAAAACATAAACATATAAGCAACCATTCTCTCAAGAAACATTAACACATGGCCAAAATCATGCACTGAAAATAAAAAGACCTCAAACTTGGAACTGGAAAAGGGCTGAGAAAATGTTCTTAATACTTCTCTCTCTCCTGAAATCTGCAGAGAGCACTTTTATGCACGAGCTAATTCAGAACAGGAAAGTTTAGAATTAGTACAACTTCATTTCTTTAACTGGCAGACTAGGAGGTTGATTTCTAGCAATGATTTTATTTTAACAAAATACCACTGCAAGTAAACAATTTGGAATTTTCAGAGTTCATGAAATCACACAGCATGTTCCTCTCTCTCTCTCTCTCCCCTGTCCCTCCTCCCACTTTCCTTTCTTTCTTTTCTCTATGTTTCAAAGAAATGTAGCCACCCTTGACCTTACTTGTTTCAACATGACCATTTCTAAATTTTTCCTTGATGGATCTAAATAAAAGAAAAGGCATCACCAGCTATGTCCCCCCTCCCCCCGCCCCGAGTTTACCCACACTGCCTCACTGCCACAGTTCAGGGACGCCAGCAGTAGAGTCTCACCAGGGACTGCCAACACCCCTGACATACCAATACAGTAAACTAGCAGGCATCAAAGGGATTCCTAAATCATGCCGAGAACAGTTTTATTACCCATAAAGTAGAAAACCCACACAGAAGAGAAGCTGTCCCGGCTTTGCTGTTTATTGGCCAGGTGGAACTGATTAAGAATGTGAGAATCTGTGGTACCAATAATCATGGGCTTCTTGTGTTCAACGTAAGAAAGAGTTTCACATAACCCAGCAATAGCAGGGCATTAGTACTCCAGAAAGGCAAACTCAGAGTTATTTATCCTCAGAATTGGGCTGACAAGCTGGTTCATACAAAATAATGTTAAGGGAAGAGTGCAGAAGTCAGAGAATCTACTCTCCGAACCACCAATAAAGCTCAGCCGAATATAATTCCTTTGAACATGAATGTAAAGATTACCCTGAGTGAATCCAGTCAAGGCTGTAGTAAAATGGATGGGGCGCTGTTACCCAGGCCTGGTTTCATTTGAAATCCTCTTTACAAAGCCAAACACTGACTTCCCTGCAGGAGATACTTTCTCCTGTGTAGCTGCTTTACCAGATGCCGCGGTGGACAAAGATGCTACTGAAGAACAGCAGCCTGAAAGAGGAGCGTGGAGGAGCGAGGCATTTTACCTCCAATCCTCACACGCAGGAAAACAGCCCTGTTTTATGAAAATCCTGAAGTAGAAGAGTCTAGAAAGGCAAAACATATATAATAGTTGATCAGTTTCATGGTATGAATATTTGTTACTTTACCAAAGGTTTTGCTGCAGCATTGCTCTAAATGTGTTCCTAGTATGTTTTATAAATGGTTTGCCATTAAAAGTATTACATGTACTCATTTTTCCAAAGGTCTCCATTACATAATGTAAAAGCACTATGTGAAAGTTATGCACTAAAATCTATATATTATGTTTAGCATACAAAACAAACTATAACTACTGAAAACCAAAAATTATAATAAATTTTCTAGACACTGTGATAGCTTTTCACAGAATAATAAGTAAAGTAAAATATAAAGGAAATAGAATAAGTTGACAGATTTACATAGGTTTGCTTTTAATGAAACTGTTATCTACATCAGATAAAAATTCTCACCAAGGATTTTCCTACATCCTGCTTTCAAAACTAATAATTTCGAAGTTTATTCCATTGAAACCTTTCTTCATTATTACAAATGATTATCAAAGGAAATGCACATTATCCTAAATATATGGAATATGATTTAGTTACAAACAAAAATAGCTCTTTTATTAAAAGAATTAAGACTAAAGCTTTAAAGGAGGGAAATAAGAGCACATAATACATGCAGAAAAGGCTCACATGTTCCTATCAGTTAACAATAAAATAATAATAGAAACACAGCAAGTAATTGGACCTTACTGATTACTCTGATATATACTGTGCCAGAAGAAAAGGCCAAACCTAACTGTACAGTATACATAAGAAATTATTTGCTTGTAGTACATCTGTGAGTACTTAGGGTATAAGTCTTTGTGATTCTGAGAATCAAAGATCATCAAAAACTACAAAGCAAAGCAAGAACCTTTAAAAATTTGGTGTATGCTCAATGATGAGCCCTAAGTCTAGCTTAACATTTAGAGTTGAATTTCAAAATATCTAAATTATGTTCCATTTTAAGACTAGAAGCAATTAATTTCACTCCATGATCACTCTCAGCCTGAAGGATTGGGACATTCCTGAAATGAAGCGGCCTTCTTCAGCCTTTCCATTTTTTTAAATAATCCGTGTATAGGGGATTAGGCATGAAGTCGTGCAGCAGCTGTCTGGTCACGCATGTGCTCTGGCCCAGAGGAAACGCATTGCCCAGCTGCAGTGCAGCAGCTCGTTCACCCACAGTTGACAATCGGTACCTAACCACGTTCAATGACAACATAAGGAAGAGCTTAAAAGGTACACATAAATTTGAAAATGAAAGGTGGGGTGATTATTTTATTTATGTAATTAACATCTAGACTTCTAGCTCAATAAAAAGCTTTGATTATGATGCTGATCTTAAATAACTTTCTCTCAATATTTTCTAGGATATATTGTAATTTGTCAATATCTTATAAATCCTAAAACTTCATTTAGAAAGTTGATTTCGGAAGGAAAATTTTCTACAATTGGCAAATGGGTTGTAAACCTGCTCAGAGAATCCGGGTTCATGAACCAAACCATAAAACAGGAGGCAAAGTCTCCCGTGGAAGAGCAGTTTCATTTGCAAAGTCAAGGTCTTAAGTGATCACAAGTCAAAATATGAGTAAGTCAGGAGAGGCACACTGCCCACAGGTAGGAGCTCCTAACACCTGGCACCAGTGAAAATGGCCTCCTCCACCCAACCTGCCCAGCAATGCATCAACATCTGTCCATGGACCCAGGGTTACCCAGACCTTGCAAGCATCCTGCTGCCTTCCTGCCCACAGAGGAATTCACACATGCATATTCAGACCTGGAATGTATTTCCAGAGTGTATAGATGTGTTTTTGCCTGCTGGAAATCATTTGAGCTTCTAGATGCCTCCCAGTAAAAAGCTGGGAAAAATTCTACCTTCATCTTGTGTGACCCCATCCCAGATCTATGGTCTTACAAAGTGCAAATTTGATCACATTCCTCTGTTGTTTTAAAGCTTTCAAAGCAAAAATTTAGAGACCTACAATTTTTGTCAGCAAGGCCATCTAACCTTACCCTCTTAGTGCGCTGGGTATAACCCTGAAATGTTGGTATAATTTATTATTATTTTTGTTAATATTGTTATTAGTGTTATTACCCTTCTTATTAGTTCCCACCTTCTTTTGCTAAAATATCATCTCCTTAAAGTCATCGCTTGTTCAATGCTACTTTCCTAGCAAGTGTCTGGCATATAATAGGCATTCAAAATAGTTGTTGAGGGAAGTGGGGAGGGCTGGGGGGGGGGCTGAGAAGGGGGAAAAACAGAAAACTATACTTAAACAACAATCAAAATAAATAAATAAATAAATAGTTGTTGAGTGAATGAATGAAATGTATTGCTCTTGGCTAAAATACCCATTTCTATTTACAGAAGGTATTTTTGGAGGAGAAATATTTGCCCAGGAACAATACTTTAGAGACTATTTTCTTTCACATTGACACACACTATGTCACATATGAGTATGTGTGTGTAAAACCTTGATGTGGTGTTGCCTAGGCAAATGAAGCTGCTGGGTTTGCCACAAATTACCTCTGGTGGGTGAACATTCACTTCAGTGAGGTTTTCACACCAGTAAGATACAAAGAGCATTAGAAAACAGCACTACAAAAACACCCTTGCTTAGATATTCATTAAGTGGTTGAAAGGTTCCAAACACTGAGCTGGGGACAGATGCAAATTATTATTGGCATTTGTCAGCTTTGCCTTTCAGCTTTTGGGGGGGTTCTTTTCTTTGAGTTCTTTCCTACAGCACCCAAAGCCCCCATTTTTGTAGGACAAGTCAATTTCCATATGGCGCACATCACCAGGACAGGAAGACCTTAGGCTTCCCTCTTCTCTCTGTGTTCTCCTGATTGTTACAAACTACCCCAGTGAACTGGACTCCCTTGACCTTTAACTTCTGTCTTCCTGGTCTCTGAAATGGAATCACTTACAGATGAAGCAAAGCTGAAAAATTACAAACATTTGGGTGCCAACATGGCTCAGGGTCCCTGCCCAGCAGTTCTGTGCATCATGCTTTCCTGGCATCCCTTTGCTTTCAAGCCTTCAATCTGGCAGCAAATCACAAAAGGTAGATGAGTAACCTAATGGTTAAAAACTGTGGGGTGGGGGTTGTTGTTGTTTTTAGAAAAGGAAAGGATGCTATCGTGTCAAAGGGTTTTATTTTTGAAAATTAATTAACAAAGCACGTGCAGATATAGACTTTAGATTTCAGTTCTCGAAACAACCCTATTCTTATAGAGAAAATTCAATAATTCAATTTAGCATTTAAAGGATGCCTAATTCATGCAAATCATTACACTAAGTACTATGAAAAGAATGCAAAATAAATACTACAGAGTTAATGCTCTTTTGAAGATTAAAGTCCACTGGTAGAAACAAATGCACACATGAAAAAATTTCATATACCTTACTGAACAAATTCACCTTTTATAAAACATGACTGTATTGTAAGCACGAGTATACACACATTGAATATATATGCATATATAGGTATATACATATATCTATAGACACACACATCTTATATGCATATTCATTAAGGTATGAATAACATTTTCTGTAATTATCATAAGATTCTTGCAATACACATGACACATACTATTATTGAATAAGAAGGTTAAGAAATTTGCCCGAGGTTACACAACAAGTAAACTAGTAAGTGGCAGGGCAAGGCTTTGGATTTCAGCCCTTCTAACACCAAAGTTCGTGTTCTTTCCACACAGCATCCAGCCATGAGCACTATACATTATATCAATAAAAACCCAATGCCCACATCTACTGATACCAAGGAGGGTCTAAAGTACAGCTTTACAGAAGGTCTAAAGTACAGCTTTACAGAAAGGACAATTGTGTCCCCTTGACCTGGGCAGTGAAAGTAGAAGCATAAAGATAAACCTTCGTGAATGCATCACAGCCTAGTGCCAGAGCCAGTGTTTCAGAAAATGGAGAGAATTTATTTTGATGAAGCTGAAACCCTCCATTGACCACTAATCCAAGGCACATCCCTAACACACCCACTGCCACTGTCACCTATGTGGAATAGACACTACAGACTTTTTTCTACACATTGGCATCCAACTATGAAGTCACAGAGAATATATATGCTTTTAAGCAAATGTTATGTCACATTATTTATTCCTATTTAAATGTTTTCTCATTTGATGATGTATAGCAGATGTATCTACATGCCTACAGTGCGGTTCCTTTATGTTTAGACATTTCCCTATGGATAAAACAAAAGGAGTTTCATAGTCTTTCAAAAAATCATGCCCAGTACGTATCTTTGCAAATGCTTCCTGGTGTAATGCTTTCTCTGTCTACTGATAAGCAAACTGGTGGCTCAAAGGCTGTGCATTTTAAATGTTAATAGGTGAGGCCTTGGACAGCTACATGCAGAAAAATGAAACTTGAACACCAACTTACACCATACACTAAAATAAATTCAAGGTGGATAAAAGAGTTAAATATAAGACGTGACACCATTAAAGTCCTAGAGGAGAACATAGGCACGAAAATATCAGATATTTCACGCAGCAACATTTTTACTGATATGTCCCCTAAAGCGAGGGACATAAAGG
>PVKU01007957.1:0-79770 GCA_004027475.1 Anoura caudifer
ACTACCAAATGGCAAGTAGGCATCTTTCTGAGACCTTGGGTCCTCAAGGATTTTCAATCTGGATCTTTCCCCAGATGTGAAATGCTCATGCACTAGCTTTCAACAGAGACCAAGGTCACCAGCCAGGTAGGTGCCTGTGTCAGGACCACTACATACAGGAGTGCCCCGTGTTTGTCCCTCTGGCTGCCAGCAGGGGGCTCTGTCCCCCCAGCTCAAAAGGAGTGGATAAGGAGTGGTTACTCTGAAGCAGGCTGGTGGAGCAGGAGTGGCTATCATGATTTTTTGAAAATTCTTTTGCTGTAAAAGCCCCACTACCAGAGGTAGAGGGGTCAGCAGCTCTTATATGGGGTGAACAAAGGATTTTCCTTTTCCACAATCACCTCACAAACCCTTTTCAAATACACTTTCAAATACAGTTGGCCCCAATTTATCAGTAGCTGTGTTCCTAAGAGGCTGCCTACATGCTAGATTATGTTTGAAGGGTACTTAAGAAAGCTCTACCATTGAAAGGAGAAACTGCTGTTTTTTCTTGTGAAGTGAATTTGTATTTCAAATTCAAATAAAGGTATATCTATCTGCTCTCAGACATCAGATATTTATAAGACAGTTTGACACCTTTACACGTTTACATCTGAGGAAGGCCTCATTGCCCTGCTCACCAGGTTGCAGGCTTCTGATGCTGTATATCTCCACGAGGCCACTACAGAGCTTCCCCTGGGCGTGGCCTTCAGTGGGGCATGGGTGGGGCAGTGGTCTCTGGACAGGCCTATCTCTGGGGGTCCCTGAGAGCCCCATGCCTGCCCTGGGGGACTATCCACTGCAGAGGAGGAAGGGAATGGTGGCCTGTGTGCAGCTGGATGAATGTGTTATGCCATCAATCCCCATGAGAAAGGCAGCTGAATCACGGTTTCACAGATGGAGAGTCCAAAGCAGAGTGAGGTTTAGGAACATGTACCACTTCGGGTCAATGGCCAGTCTTGCATTTGAGATTTTTAAATGCCAGTTCATGTCTCTTTTTCTCCTCTTGTTACTAGTCCATTTTCTTAATAATGGCAAAGTGATGAATGCCTCTCTTGGGCCAAAAGAAAGGAAAATGAGATAATACTATGTTGCTTCAAATATTAGTCAGTAGTCTGCAGGACAGCATAGAAGTGCCTGGTTAGAAACTAACTTTTGTGGAACAAAGTAGAATCAGAAAAATATGCTAGCTGAAATTAAAGGCTTTGTAAAATCAGGAGTTTCCATGACCTTTCTTGGCTTTGCTCCCTGTTACTATCCATAAACAAAGTATAATACGAACTAATTTATTGAGCACTCTCTCCTTGGTGCCTCAAACATTCTAACTCATGTGCTCACAAATATGTTATTACTCCCATTTTACAGATGAGGAAATTGTGACAAAGAGTTTAAGTGACTTGCCCAAAGTCACACAGCCAGAAAGGAGTGGAGGTAGGCAGTAACCCAGACTCTGTAGCTGTAAAGCCAACAACTCCTAACTTCTACCCAGGGTCCATAGCCACTTAGGTACAGTGACACACACTGTTCCTAGTTCTGACACAGAAACATCTTGTACTTGGATATTTTCCACATTTCATGACAGAAGCATACCTGGAACTATAGGAGGATTTAAAGGTTCATTCTGTCAGCTGAGTAAGAATATTCTTGTTTCATTATAACCCAGCAGGGTATATAAGATGATGAATTGAGGCACAGAAAGAAAATATTGACCACTTTATATTTGTTTCATTCTTTCAAAATTTTGATTTTTGCACATATTTTATAATCTATGCATTTATAATCCATGCATATACATTATAAATAAATCCACATACTCTAAGGAGGTACATGCAAAAACATTTTCCTTGTATATCATCAATGAGACTTTGATTGTATTCTAAGTATATTTATATGAATATAGAAAGTACTTCTGAGGAATCCATCCTGTTTTGAAGCATAGTGAACCATATTGTTTAAAAGAACCAATCAATACATTTTTTTTTTGCAAAGTGAATTATAATTCCAGATATTTCTGTTTTGTGCGTCTGTATATCCATGTGCTATACTGGTCTGGTTAAGAGGGGCATACTTGTATTTTCCCCATGGGCTCAGTTCAGTCCACACACATTTATTGAAGGCTCTGTAAATTCCAAGCACTGTGCCACACATGTGAAATAAATGGCTTTGACCTTGGCCCTATAGGACTTTATGGTATAGTGGGATGGACAGAGACATGATTTCAAATTGAATAGTGGACAAGATGATGTAAGTATGCACATGTTGCTATGGAAGAGCAGGGGATGACTCTAGCTTTTGCTGGACAGTCATGGAGAGCTTTTTGAAGGTATTATTTTCAGCTAAATCTTAAAAGATTACCCAGACTAAGAAGGTGAGGAAGAGCATCAGAGCACTCAAGGGTGGAACCACAGAGGCTTGTACTGGGAAGTGTTAAACTTCTGCATTCTTGGAGCTTACATGTGGGGGTAAAGCAGGGAGTTACAGCCACAGAGGTGATCTGGAGCCTAATTTCAGAAGGCCTGACATGGGAGGCCTTTGCAATATATGGGATATATCCAACACCAAAACCTTTTATGCAGCAGAATGACATGGTAAGACCTGGCTTTTATCAAAACTATTCTGGTGGAAGTATAAATGGCAGATTTGGTGGTGGGGGGGTGGCTAAAATGAAAGCATGGTGCCCACCAGTTTGGAAGCCATTTTGCAAGTCTAGGCACAGGATGATATGGGTTGGATCAAGGACACTAGGTATGGAGGAAAGGAATGATAGATTTGAGGAATATCAAGGAGGCAAAGTCAGCAAAGCAGGGGGTGTGGAAAGAAAAGCAAGGCAGAAGTCATAGAGAACAGCTCTACATTTCTTGCTTGGGCAATCAGAAAGAGGATGGAGTAGAGAAGGTGCCAGATGCTTGGATCTAGGTTAGTGGGGAGGAAGGGAGATGCTGAGTTCAGTTTTAGCGATGATGAGTCTGAAGTACCTAAAAGGACCACCCTGTGAAGATGGCAGTTTGTACCTTGGGTATTTGGGTCTGAAGAGAGAGAGCAGAAGGAGGGAGTCAGGGTTGGAGATAGAGAGGAATAAACATAATAAAGATGTTGGAAACAATGAGAACAGCAGATGAAGTCATCCTAAGAGAGCACATGGAATGAGAACTGTATGCCCGAGGCACTGTCTGCTATGGAGAGAGAAAGAAACAGGGGCCTCAGCAGCAGCATCTAAGGATACAAAAGGAAGGGGCAATGAGAGAGACAGGAGAATCCAGAGAGATGACCAGGAGAGCTAAGAAGGGAGAGAGGGGACACATCCTACACCTCAAAGGGGTCAGGAAGATGAGACCTGAGAGGCAACCATAGCTCCCTGGCTAAACACAGTCACTTGTAAAATTAAACAGAAGCAGCACCTCTGGGGGTTTTACAAAAGAAAAGAAAAGGAAGAGGAAGGGAGAAAGAAAGGAGCTTCAGTAAAACATTGATTAAAACTTCATCAATTTGGAAGTTTGCAATGGCTCAAATGGGCTCTGTTGGATTTTAACCTTCATGATAGCAACAAAGGGTCTAAGAAGTAAATAAATAGGACAGGCAGGCTGTAATTGAAATATCTAAAACATTGTCCTGTCCATCTAGTTCTTACATAAATCACCTTTGACCAGCATCCAGAAGAGGTCCAAGGCAGAAGGACCTGACAGTGGTTGAGTCCAAGGCAGGAGCCACACAGCCAAGAAGTGATATATGAAAAGTAAAAAAGGCAGTCTGTACTTCAACTCAATAAGCAGTTGTTGACATTTCCCTAGCTACACTGTGGACCAAAATCTGAGGATACAGCAATCATTTCTACAAGGGCCTGTCTCAGAGAGCTTAGAGCGGAAGACTGGAGACTTACTCAGTAAGATGAGAGAGGCCTTCGATAGCAGCATCACTCCCTTGCAGGAGGAAAGGAGCTGGGAAGGATATTCCCAGAGGTAGCACTGAAGCTGAGCCTTGCAGGGTACTGAGAAGGTCCTTGCCAGGGGAGTGGGTACCATTTCCTGTTCTTGGTTAGGTTATGGATGAAAGAGAGTTGGCCAGCGATGGCTGGCATGCCCTGCTGTCATGGAAGCTGTGAAGGGACACAATTGGAAGAGATTTTTGAAGAAGAAAGAAAAAGGAGGAGGAGGGGAAGGGCAGGGAAAGGGGAAGGGGAAGAGGAAGGAAGAAGAGGAGAAGAAGCAGCCTCCCTTTCTCTGGATGGCCTGCAGGGCATCACATCATTCCAGCCCAGGCCAGCCACCAATGTCTGTTGTGATGACAGACTCAAGGAAAGGTTTTCTCTGGTGAGATGCTTAATGCATTTCGAAAAGATTCCCACTCAAAATCATTGCAGTGAAAGGTCTCAGAGGTTAAAGAATTACCCTGGCTCTCCCACTGCCTGCCTAGTCACATTTCCCAGTCACACAAAGCAAACAGATAGTTCTTAATCCTCCCTCAAGTACCTTTGGAATACCTATTCACTTATAAACAGCTGATGCCCTCTTTATAAATAATGTAATCCCTGAGTCACCACTATTTCAGCAAGGACTTCTGCCAGACAAGACCTTGTTAGCTAGCTTCTATTAGTAAAGTACTTGAAATCATAAAGCTACATGAGAAACATTTCTTACAATAGGAAAACCAGTTAACATTGTGTGCTGGTCTTGCCTCCAGGAACACTGAATTGCCCAGGGCATTTCAGTAGTCTCCATTGCTATTGTGGCCACCTTGGGGACTGATATTTGCTGACATCCTGTAATCAGGGGCTAAGTCTGTGTTTTGTGAGGACAGTGCTTACATCCTGACTGTTTCTCTGCCCTGGGAGCCAGCCCCACTTCTGAAGGAGGAAATGATGACTGGGAACCTGGTCACCTAATTCTGAGTTCAGAGGTCATTAGATGATATGTGCCCTGAATGTTCCCTTTATGCCTGGGCAAAATTTAAGATAAAATAGTAGAAAGCACATTGCCCCAGTATCCAGAGTCCTGATAGAGAAGGTGTTGAGTGAGATGGCAAAAGCTGCATTGCTGGGGCATGTTTGGTGCCACCATTATGCAGTAGCTTTTGACAACCATGTGTGCAAGCCTGCAGGATGAGGGACCAGAGCAGTTGCTGTTCTGCGACTTTTTTTATACACTGGTCATTCATGTGATTTTGTTTGAATTAAGAGGCCTGTGGCCAAATATAGTTTGAACCCTGGTAGAGAAATGGTGAGGACCAACCTGAAGGTTTGGGAAGGCCTGTTTAGGGCAAACCACTTGGAGGAAGAGTTTCCAGATTCTAAGAAATGAGACATGGGAGGTGATATTTCAAGGAAAGTTTGGACCATAAAGAGAAACCTGAGAAACTCAGATAGGTGGGGTCCAAAGGGAAGTTAGGATGTATTAACAGGTATATAACTAGGCAGAGAGGGAGGGGCCCAATGGGAAGTGAGGATATACTAACAGGTATATAACTGATCAAAGATGGGAAGTAAGTACTCAGTTCTAGCAGGTTTTGCTGGAACCCACAGTCAGTTCTCAATTTCTATCTGGGATTCTTTTATTATTTTTAAAAAGTAACAGCTTTATTGAGATATGATTCACATGTACAATTTACCCATGTAAAGTATTTTTTTAGTATATTCACAGAGTTGTACAACCATCACTACAACTAATTTAAAAACATTATCATCACCTACCTGGGGTTCTTGATTCTACAGAGTAAATGTAGAAATTGGGGAAAGAGCAACCAAGATGATGAGAGGACTATAAACTAGGAGCTCAGAGGGCACAAGAGGAAATGGGACTGTTAAGTCCTAGAGAAGGAGGTTCTGGAAAGATCTGGTGTTTAAAATAGGGAACTACTAAAAGGAGGAGATTTGGCCTATGTTTCCATTAAGGACAAACAAAAAACTGGGCTCAATTACAGCAAGAGGATTTAGGTAAAACATGAGGGGAAAAAAACACTCAACTTCCTGGCAGTATTTGTAAATTCCTGGGTTACGCTGCCCTGGAAATAAGACCGATGAACAGTTATCATGGGGTGAGTTTTGAATAATGGGTTCTTCAGGTTTCACAGTGTTGGTAAATGATGAGGCATCCCTTCAGAACTGGCTAGGTGTCTGCTCTTTGATGAGGTGTAGTCCTGCTGAACCCCATTTACCAGGAAGAAGCTTCTAGAGAGCCCTGTTACATGGTAGATGAGTGATGGCTCTCTGGATGGATGAATACAGTTCCAAATAGTATTTTCCTGATCACATCAGCCTTGTGAAAATAAACCAGAAAATACGTCAGGGGCACTAGAGACCACAGCTATAGATCTGTCTCCCTGATTATTTCCTGATTAGATTCATTCTTCAAAGAATTTCGAGCTCCTGTTGTGGGCCAGGTGTGAGAGAGACCCTAGAGATAAAGCAGTGGTTCTTAACCCAGGGTGACTTTGCCTCCCAGTGGACTGTTGGCAATGTCTGGAGACATCTTTGTTCACAATCGGGCAGGTTGTGGAGATTGCTCCTGGCATATCATGGGTAGAGTCCAGAGATGCTGTTAAACATCCCTACAGTGCACAGGACAGTGCCCCTCAACAGAGAATCATTCAGGCCCAAATGTCAATAGTGTTGAGGTGGAGAAACCTTGAGATAAAAAAATTCAGATTCAGTCCCTGCTCTCAAAGAATTTGGTCTGTTCACTGTGGTGTTTCTTAATATGGCTTGAAATGTGTGCTACTTAAAATTTCTGCATTAAAAGGAGACTTTAAAGTATTTGAAGCAATTATACCTAAAACCAACTTTCCCAATACCATTTGGGATTGATAGCATGCTGCTGTCCATGTAAAGGGGTTCATTACATTCTTACTAATAGACTGGATTATCAAACCTTAGATTTAAAAAAAAATTAGCAGAGGGGAGGGCAGTATGAATTGAACTTTATCATCTTTATTAGCAGAGTGAGCCTACAGTCTTATTTGAAAAAAATATGTATATACACACACATGCATATATTACACTATAGTTGAGTGGAAAATAACCTACTAGTTGGGATTATATAGTACACCTCCACAGTTCATTTCTTTTAACTTGAACTTGTTTGTAATTTCAGCAGCACATTGCTAAAATCTTACTTTGCTTAGAAATCCCCTGGTTTAATAACAGTTGCAGATGTATTATTTGCAATATTTTGGAACTAGTATTTCAAGCACTCGTATATACTGCTTACTATAAAATCAACCAATATATTAATTAAAATCAAATACCAATTTATAAAAATGGCACCCTAAGGGCCTCAAATACACCCTATTTTGTTTCGCTGACGTGGGAGGTCAGTTATTTGACCTGGTGATAGTGAGCTGTTCTGGAAAATTGACTTTTTTATTTAATGAGGAGTAAAGTCTGCCTGAATGACCTCTAATGCTTTTTCCCTGCTGTTCAAGTTTTCAGCTTAGCAGCTCTCAAGTGTGGTTTTTAGAGGCCTGGCACCCCCATCCTCCAGCTTGAAATCCCCCCTTTACCATTGTGCCAAGTGCTATGGGCATTCTAGTTAACTAGAATGGTCCTGAAAATAATTGAAAAACAATCTGTAATTCAGACTCTTCACTAATTTATACTGGCTTTTGCCCCCAAAGGACACAAATTCCTGTGGGTTCATTGGGCTTCAAACCCAATATTTAAGAATCATTGCAAAGTACATACTTTTGAGTTGCTGATGTTTAAAAACTGAAAGCAGAAAACTCTTCTGAGCCTCAATTTCCTCACTTGTAATATAGAGTAAATCCTTTCCTGTTGTTTTATTAATTATGCTATTTATGACTATTCATGACCATATTGACATAGTCTGTCAGTAACTGGCTACCTTCCTCTCCCCTCCCTCCCTCCCTTCCCTCCCTCCTTCCTTTTGTTTAGAGTCTTCACCATTGAGGACATATATTTTTATGCTGAAAGTATCAGAGTTTTGCTTTTGAATATAAACAAATTTTTGACTTCACTTCAGAATTTTTTACTGACTGTCAAGGATTTCTTTGGTTAGGGCATTAACTGTATACTCTTTATTTATTTTTCTTTTTTTATTTTTGGAGAGAGAGGAAGAGAGGGAGGGAAACATTGATGTGCAAGAGAAACATGGGTCAGTTGCTTCTCACAAGCTCTCAACCTGGGACCTGGCCCACAACCCAGGCATGTGCTTTGACCAGGAATTGAACCAGCAACCCTTTGGTTCACAGGCTGGCACTCAATCCACTGAGCCACACCAGCCAGGGCTAACTGTATTCACTTTAAATCTTTTTGCCCTCTAGCTCAACTACTTTTTACTTTATCAAGATCAGTACCCCTAAATATGGATCTTTGTAACTTATTCTAATTTTTTAATCATTTCTGAACTGAAGCCAGCTAAAGCCATCTTGACAAGTCTGAACAAATATCAACATTCCTGGAGACTAATCCTATTTTCTAAATGACTCTGAAAGGCTGTTCTTTAAATTAGTTGGCCCAAACATTTCTCTTTTGCAACAAGATGGGAAATCAACTCATGAGAAAAAGCCCGATGGAAATCCTGTATGGTTGAAACCTGCAAGTGGGTTAGCTGGAGACAGTTGTGAGGGGTGAGGACATATGAGTCACTACAGCTGCCTGCATCAAGCAGAAAAAATGATGGCCCCTGAGAGTTTGCATGTGGGAATCACATGCCTCAGACCAGGCACCAAGGTGCCAGGCTGATGGTTCTTACTTAGGATTTGTGTAGAAAGGCTACAAATTTCTGAACGAGGTGGGAGAATGGCATCAAACCATCAGAGAACCTAGGCTCACTCAGGCCACAGCAAGCTTTTGCCCTTCTCCTGACTCCCTGGCCTGCATGTAGCCAGATGGATTCCAGTTCCCATCAAATGCTGGGAAGGGGGTCAGACAGAGGATGTCCCTACCTCAGTAGTACAACCCTGCTCCCAACCCAATAGTATGAATGTAGCCTTCACAGATCTCAAAGGGCAAATCTCTCAATGCTACAGCTGGTCCCCACCACAACAGCCCCTCTGTCGAGGCCCCCAGAGATAAATGCAAGGGCTATGGATAGGCGCAGCTGGGGTTGGTGAGGAGGCCTGTAGTAGGAACCTGTCCCAGGGCTGGGGGATAACTCACAGCGGCTGAACACCCAGGTTTAGCTGTGGAGCCAACATTTTTCACCCAGCTGGAGCTGACAACTGAAGAGAAGAGGGCATTGCCAGATACAACAAGGAGAAATCTGTAGCTTGAAGTTTTATAATGTAATTACAGCCTACCAATGCCTTCCTTTCCACCTGTATGTCACTCAGCTTTAAGTGCATGCTTCTAAAGGGCAAATTGGGAATTCTCTTTCCTGAAATCTGGAGGAGAAGCATTCTTGCCCGTACTCTGAGAAGCCAGGGGCCCTGCTATGGGGGCAGGAGAAACAACCGCAACATGGTGATAAAAGATCTCAGGCGGATGGGGAGTGCTAGTCCCTAGGCACACTTGTGATGGTTGTATTTGAAACTAGAATACACATGCCATGCTCAGGAAACCCACAGTGGGAGTAAAAATGGAAAAAGCCTGCACCATGTCAAAGCTGAAGGATGGAGTCTGGCTAGGGCAAAAGAACCAACTAGTTAGCCTAACAAGAAACAGCTATTTGGTTATTTACCATCATGTCCCACTTTGAAAAAGAAATTTTAACAACACAGGAAAAGAGCAGGGGAAAAAAAAAGCCATTCTGGGTGTATGGTACAGGACCAGCTAAAGCTGTAATCTTATACACAGAGGGCCTGGTAATAAAAGAACAGTCTCGCAACTGCTTTGCCTCCTGTTCGTGTTCACAGTAACAGCTGGATACATACTAATTGCAAGAAGCGAAAGAAAGAGCTTTAAGTTTAAAAGCAGGCATGCCATGATTAATCTCTCACCGGCATGGTTTCAGACACAAGTGTGAGGTAGCACCTAGCAGGTCTGTTTGAAATGCATACTCACAGTTCTTCACTTGTGTGGCTTTTGGAGGAGAGCAGTGCGCTGTTCCCTCCTCCCAGGTACATCCCTTCCGTCCATCAGGAAGTGGCTTACACAGCAGTTCTCAGCCTCAGCACTAGTGACATTTCGGCTGGATTTCTCTCTCTGGTGGGTGCTGTCCTGTGCATTGTGGGATGCTACCCACTAGATGCCAGTAGCACCTTCTCCCCCAGCTGTAACAACCCAAAGTGTTTTCAGGCATTGCCAGATATTCCCTGGGGGCATGATCACTCCTAGGTAAGAACCACTGTGCTAAACTCATAAGAAATGTCTTTCTCTTCCCTTCCAGAACCCACTTCCAAATATCTACCCAGGGCCCAGAACACTGACAAGACACACATCTCCCCATCCATCAACAACAAAATTTCTTCTCTTTCTGAGTGGTCTTTGGTAATACCTTTTGACTTGTAAGACTTCCAATTATTCAGAACTTATTACCTGTGAAAGTAAGGTCCTTTCCAGCTAAATTCTGGGATGGAGGCAGGAAGGAAGCAGGTAAATCATCCTTTTAGAGATATTTGTTTTAGTCTATGGAGAAAGTTCAGACACAGAATTCTACACACCAGTGTCTCTGTGAACTGAAATTTACGCCTCGGGTACTTGAAACTCATTTCCTCCTACCCTACCCCCTTTGCCAGATTTTTACAAATGAAGAAACCTAGAGGCCTAAAGGAGGAAGTGACTTGCTCAGGGTCATACATACTCCTAATTCTATTTGGCCAATAGAATTCTTCTTTGCCCAATATGCCTGAAGAGCTTAGGTTTCTAAACACAGAGAACTTATAAAGCTTTACAAGTGACGGTTTAGGCTAAACCATGCCAGTTAAGGAATACAAATAAAAATTTTAAAAATGATAGAATGCTGCAATCAATTAGTGCAAACAAACATTTATTGTGAAATATTCATCCTACCCTTTATTAGGTATTACATCATCAAAGCACTTTGTGGCAATGAAAATAGCTTTTTTACCCCTCTGATTCACCCAATATTCCATTAAAGCTGCAAAAAATGTGCAATCTGCTTGAAAAATAGGTTGCTCTTATTTACTCATTTGTGAAAAGTCAAAAATTAATAAAGAAAATGATACTAGCTTACAGGGCCTCTAGAGCCAATTTACCTTCCTGCTTTCTAACTACTCCCCAAAATAATTAACAAAGATAATTTGTTTTAAATGCCTTTTTATAAAACCAATGCACCTTTCCCCATATCATAATCATAAAAATTTTAAAAAGCCATTATTTATTTTCTTGGAAAAAAGGTGGCCAGCCGTTGTTTTTTGATTGGGAGCATGTGTATTTCCTGGGAGTTCACTTTCTTGAACTTTATGTTTCGGCTTTTGACAGGTTTCCTAAGGAGCTCTGTGTTTCCCATGGGTTCTTCTTGGCTGTTGATGTCGTAGCCCTGAAACACAGAGTCTTCTCTTTTGAAGGAGAAGTTTTTGGTGGACACACCCGAGAGACCTTTGATCTTGCCACAGAAGATAGTTGGCATGGCGTCTTCCACGGAGACAATCACCTTGGCCGCCTGGGAGTTGCTCACCATTTCAATGTTATTTTCAGCCTTGACCTCGCCACTGGGCTGGCTGGGCTGGCTGGGCGGATGAGTGGCATTGCTGCCTGCGTGGCTATCCATCATGGCTGAGGCCTCACAGGGTGTGGCAGGGGCAAAGGGCATTTCCATACTTCTGGGCAGTTTGTCCATCACTGTGTGACGTGGGCTGTCCACTGACCTGCTGCTGTTATACAGAGTCTCAGGGGGAGGTTCAGATTTCCGGTGAGCTGCCAGCGATAGGTCAAGGGCTGCATCCTCCTGGCAGATTGGGGGACTGACTTCTCCAGCCTTGAGCCAGGGCACTGACTTCATGGAGAGATCCAGGGCCTCATTCTCACCCCCCATCTTTATGACTGTGTGGCGGCTGAGCTGGAAATACTCCTTGGGCTGGAGGATGTCAAAGGGCTTCAGTTCCTCCTTCTCCAGAGGGGTGTGGGTGCTTTTAAAGGGGTGCAGGCCAAAAGAAGATGGTGGCTTGGATAAAGTGGGGCTGAACTTGGACTCAGAACTCTGAGGCACTGGGATGGGGATGGGAATTGGGATGGGCACAGGCAAAGGGACAATCACAGGGTAGGGCACCAAGAGAGTGGCTGGTGGGACCAGGGGGGACAACGGGGAGTTAAAGGGCTGAGGGGGCACAGGGGCATATCCAGGAGGAGGCTGACAGGGTGGAGGGCCAAGAGTGCCCTGTGCAGGAAACAAATTCTGGAGCACAGCTTCAAATGGCAACGTGGGCTCCTGTGGCTGGCTGGGGATGCGCAAGTCCAGGAGCTGGGGCTGGGTCTCGGGGTCCTCGGCTGCCTGGAAGAGGTTGTTGTGGATGGCATTGGAGGAGCATGGGGCCTCCTGTGGCAGGACTAGAGGGGAGTTGAGGTGCTGAAAGACATGCTGCTCCAGCACCACAGGCAGCTGCACGGGGCCCTGCGTGGTCATAACATAGGTGGCATTGCTGTTAGGGCTGAGCTCCGGTGCAGAGCTTCCCTCCACCTGCATGTGAATGGGCATCACCACTGGACTCTCCCCAAGGCACAGGGGCTGCAACACAGTGGCAGCCACCTTTAGAGCCATGCCGCTCTGGGACTCAGCTGGGGGGTTCAGAATGGATGGGGCTGGCACCGTCACCAGGGCCTTCTTTACCAGGTCTGTGGAGTTGATGTTCCAGGCCTCCGTGGTAATCAGCTGGGCCATACCATTCTCCAGTCTGTTATTGGGCAAGGCAGGAGAGGAGTTGGTCATGTCCATGGAGAGGTTCTGTGACTGCAGATCGTCCATCACTCGCCTCTGATGCCACTCAACCTGCAACATAGAACACACAATATGCATCTTCCTTTGGATACAATTTATAATCACCGTAAGAGCTCTCTCCACATCTTTTTAAAGGTTCTATATCTTAGTTAGCCTAGGAGCATACCCATCTCTCTATGTATACATACACATTACAGGCATTTCCTAATATATACGAACACACCCATGTCATCAGCTGTGCGTGAAGAGCCCCAATTTAACAGATGATTTTGATATAAACACAGATGATGTAATGACTAAATAGCCAAGTGGGGTTAAACAAAGTATTTTTAAGCCTAATACTCAGCTTATGTGTTTAGACTTCAACAGACACAAAGATTCATTCCACAGTGCTATCTCAGACAGTTAAGATATGCAGAGATTTGACTCGTTCACATTCAAATAGGCAGCAGAAACTTTCCTTTTAAAAAAAAACTGTCATGTTAGAATATTCTATGAAAATGGAAGGGGGCCATTCCCCAAAATGCAATTGAAAAAAATTTTTTAAATTAAAACAAAAAAACTGTCTAGCAATAATTCTTCTGAAAGAGGCTTGATAACAGGAACAGCAGTGCATTTACACGAGGTGGTCATTACAGTTGTCTCACTGTCTTCCAACCAATTAAGTCCCCTTTCCTCCCAGCTCTCTACCAGTGCAGATACAATCACTTCCATGAATGCTTATTAGGTCCAGTGTCGTCACTTTCCCCATCAGCTCCTCTGTCTGACCTGTGACCGCTCCAAATTTTTTTTTTAAAGATGTTATTTATTTATTTTTTACAGAGAGGAGATGGGAGGGAGAAAGAGAGAAACATCAATGTGTGATTGCCTCTCACATGGCCCCCACTGGGAACCTAGCCTGCAACCCAGGCATGTGCCCTGTCTGGGAATCAAACCAGTGTCCCTTTGGATCGAAGCCTGTGTTCATTCCACTGAGCCACACCAGTCAGGGCTCCAAATTTCTAACTGTCAAGAGAAGGGGATGCTGATCATTCTAGGGCTGGGAAAATGGAGCACTTGTTGGAAACATGCATCCTCAAAGGTGAGATACACTCTCTTGATGTCCACAAAACCTCTGGCCACCTTCAGAGAGGCCAAAGGAACCCAGCACAGGTGCTTCCTGGAGGAAGCAGGACTGCAGCTGCCAATATGGCTCTCCATGGAAACGTATCCATATTTAGCCTGGTTACCATGGAGAAGGCAGGCACCATGTCTAACTCCAGGATCTGTGCAGCCCTGCAGTCTGGTTGGGATCAATAATAATTCAATAATCCTCAGTCTTGCTGGGCATCTCTGATTCTTGACTTCACCTGTCTGAGCTGTCTAGACTTTAGTCCTGTGGTCATCTAGTCCTCCTCTGCTCACCACCAAATTATCAATACAGCCTCCAAAACAAACAAGACAGATGGGCCAGCACTCCATGGGATTAGAAACAAACAAATTACACATCGCTACAGGAAGGCAGCTTTAACAAATGAACAACTCTGTGATATTTCTAGATAATTCAGATGTGTCAAATACATGGAACAAGGAGTTTCTCTGAAGCAGGAGGAGGGGAGGGCAAGAGCAAGGATGAAAGCATCACTTTGTGCAGAAAGATGGGTGGGTGATGTCCTTGGCAGTATGCACTGTAGTGCCTCTGAGAGAGGGCTCCAGAGACTGGTTTCCTAGGGCCAGGGTGCCCTCTGGAAACCATGAGGTGACCCAGCATGCTGGTCAATAATACCCTTGGGGCAGAGCAGGGAGGCAGCCTGCCCCCAGGAATCTGAGGGGGCTTGCCTTAACTGCAGGTCCTTAATTTTCTCCTGAGAAGAACGCTCCCTGGTTTAGTCTAAAAAACACCATACACCCAATATATCATTCATTTGTTCCTGCATGCAGGCATTCATTCATTCACTCATCCAAACAATTAATTTGCTAAATGCCTCCTATGTGCAAGCACTTTGCTGGGGGCTAGAGATGCTGTCATGGGCTACACAAGGTTCATGCTTTCAAGGAGATTATAGTCTAGTATGGATACATGCCTTTGATTGGACAGAGATTTGCTAGCATGAGAGGGCATTAAAGTTATGCCACAAGTGGCAGCAACATCAGCAGGACAAAGTTTTGTTGGCCACTCACTAACAATCCTGTGAAAGCCCTGAGAACCTGAGGCCTCCTCCAGAAGGGTCTACCTTGTCCCTCTTACTGGCCAGAACTCTCAGGGGGCCATGAGAAAAGGCTGACAGGAAGCTGGGGTGGGGCTGGTGAGGACAAGGACAGCAACAGTCAGAGAAGGTACCCATGGCCAACCATCTGAGGTAGCTTCTGATGGCCTGCAAGTCAAGTCACTGGGAGAAGTCATGTTCTGTGCTTCCTGTGAGTTCAGGATTATCCAGCAATGAGACCTGTTTTCTCATAATGGGCTATACCTGTCCACACCTCTAGACATGGTAGCCTCCCTCCCTCTCTGTGTTCCTCAACACCCCTTCCCCCCACCAAGGGAGAGGTGGCAAACTCCTCAATGCCTCCTGCCCCTGTTCCTGCAACATACCTTCAGGTTAAGTGCCAGCTTTCATCTCTTCTTGCAAAACCTCACTCCTCTCCCTGCCTGGCCCTGCTTCTAGGCCTGGTACTCCCTTGGAACCTTTCTGCTCAGAGTGTGAAGAGGGGACTTCATCAGGGCAGGGCACCTCCCACAGGCCCCTGCTCTTCCCACAGATGGCAGAGCTCAAACTCACTGAGCATTTGCTATCAGCTAGGCCCTCCACTGAGAATGCTGAGAACTTTCCATGTATTGCCTCATTTAATCCTCAGAACAACCCTATGAGATGGGTTCAATAATTAATGCCCATTTCATTGATGATGATTTCAAAGGAAGGTTAGATAAATAGGCTAAGGATACTTGGAGGCCAGGATTAGAGTTCAAGGTCAATCCCAGGCTCCTCCCCGTGGGAGCTGTGAAGGCCAGAAACACCTCTCCATGCATTTAATTACTTGGCAGAGAGGCCCCTACAGACTCTTGTTCAACACTGAGTGCAAGGGGCCTGCAGAGGTGTGTATGGGAGAGTGTTGAGAATAACATTTCTTCAAAGTGGTGGCCAGGTCCTTTCCAGAAAGTCATTGAACTATTTGCTCATTCTATTTTTTCAACCAGGGACCTCCTCTGTCCCTTTCGCCAGGGAAAGAGCTGAAGGGATCCCCAGAGCTCCTATCCTTTGGGAGTAAATGCAGCCCAAAGTGGCTTTGGTTCTGTTACTAGATGGGTAGGAGGCCTCTATACTCTCAGACTCCTTCCAGTTACCCACCAACCCCACCCTTACTAAGACAGAGGTCATGTGGGTGGGAGGGCACATCAGCACCCATGAGTTACAGGGAAGCCATCAGGCCCTCTGCTGGGGCCTCATATCTCTGTACACAGGGCTGCACAAGATAGGATGCAGAACAGGGCACAATGTAGTGGGGGTAAGCAGTGTACAGCATATCAGGGGCAAAGGCCCAAAATCTCACTTCCACCTCCTCCCATATGACAGCTTTGGTCTTGTCTGGTGCCTCAGCCAACGAAGGCCCTGTAAGCACCCCAGCTCCTTTGTTACAGAGCCACCACCTGCTGAGAGTGCCTTTCCTCCAGCACTGAGTCCCGGCTCTCCACCAGGTACCGGGTGGAGCTGGGACTAAACCAGCAAAGGAAGCAGGAGCCTGCCTTTGTCATGTACCCTCCTCCCACCACCCAGAAAGGCTCTCCCTCTCTTTCTCTCTCTCCTCCACCACCCCTGTCATTCACCCTGCCAGCAAGCACCTTAACTAGAGGTGAGCAGCTGGGGGACCTGAGTGCACCCACTGTGGGTAGAGCATGCCCTGGAAGCAACGATCAGCTTAGGGATGAGGGTTCAAAGGGTAAGTCTCTATCCCTCAGGATGAGCCATGAAACCAGATAATGACTGAAGAGAAGGAGAAGGCCTGTCCTCCTGGTTGGCATGGAGTGAAGGGTGCACTGAGAACTTGGTCAAATGCAGCATTGTCTCAGGAGGCACCAACTAGTGCTCCAGCAGAGGGGGCAGTGGGTTTTTTCAGAGGCCACAGGGAACTTTTTGTTTGGGTTTTCGAAACACTGTTTGCAAATATATTTAAATGAGGTTACCAACCCATTCCCCTGCAGCCATCATTACTGCGGGTATGGGGCAGGTCAGTAAACAAGGCAGTGTGGCCAGTGCAAAGTGGGAGATGTGGGTGTGTGGGTTGTAGGAGACCCTTACCCTCTTGGCCCTTGGCTGGGGTTGGAGGGCTGGGGACTGGAGTTTGGAGTCCAGCCCAGTGTAGGTCTCCATGCCTACTACCTATGGATGGAGACTCTGGGGAAAAGCCTCAGGGCCCAGGGCAGATGGGGAGGTGGGGAGGGACTGTCTGGGACAGCAGTTGGGCTTAGAGACTGGTGGGGTCACAAACTTGTTATCTGAACTCTGAACCCCTCATCTCACCATCATGAAGAACTGAGTGCACCAGAGGCAGATTATTTTAGGATCAGCCCCTCAGTCTGGAGTCTTCTTAGGCTTTTGCCCTCAGCCAGCAAACTCCTGCTCACCTGTTAGACTTTGGGGTCTCACCCTCTGAGAACCCTCCCACTCACTGAGCTCCCATGGCACCTCGATCTACTCTTGTCTAGTCCTGATTCTCCTCTCATTCTTGCATTGCTTATTTACTCATCTTCAGGAGGAAGGAACTATGTCACCGCCTCATCTTTATATCAGTATCTCTCAATAGCAGGTACTCAGTAAATACTTTCAGAATGAAGGAGAGCGTGAAAGAGTATCCAAACCTTTCTGGGCCTTATGTGCTCATGCCCAGCCTCTTGTCACAGCCCCACCATTGATAAATCATGGTATGTTAAGGCTGAAAGGGATATTAAAGCTTACATCTGTATCTTCTTCCTGACTCTCTTTACAGCTGAGGAAACTGTGACCTGGAAAGGCTAACTAAAACTCGCCTGAGGCCCTTTATTACAGATATCAACCCACTATCACTGTGGAAAGAGCAGAGGGTCAGGCCCCACAGATGCCATGGAGGATAACATGGCAGCCACCTGTCCTCACCAGCCAATGGGAGCCTCCAACAAGACAGTAGATGCAAAAGCACTTTGTGGACAGAGAAGTCCTATGGAGGTGAGTGTGAATGAATCTATCTTGGGCTCCTGTGTTTCTCTGACACACCCAGAAAAAAGAAAACCAAGCAAAGCTTTATGTGTGCTATTTTCCTTATAAGAAGTTACATTTGTGAAGAAGCCACCTGGGGCCTCACTGCAGTGACCCGCTTGCTTCTGTGCCCCATCAGTCACCTTCACCCTCTGTGCCTGTTTCTCAGGCTTCTGGCCTCCAGAGCATTGTACAAAACACTCATTTCACCCTATGGACCTCCATACAAATGGACGTTTTTATAATGAGGATTCACTTATAGCGTAATTTAAAAAGTGAAAACACTTGAGCACTCAAATAATTCAGACTACTGTCCAGGTGCTAGAATCCATCTATTTTCTCACTGTGGGCATTTAACACTGTCTAAGTCACATAAACACACTCACAAATAACCTAATACCCTCATTCCCAAGACCCTCAGCCACATCTTAAATGATCCCATAGGGTTCCCTGAAGTGAATGTACCAACTCAAACTGAAGGAAGATCAGAATGTGACTGTGAACCCCACACTGACCCAGGGCAGTGTCCCTGAGACTGCCTGAGGCAAGACCTGGTTTTTGAGCCAGAAATATGGACAATAGCCCTGGGGCATGTTGGGAGCCTTTCTCAGAGGCCCAGATCGAGTTCTGGAGAGGGGTTTCATTTTATTTTCTGAATTGAATGCATTTTCACCACAGAAGCAACTATCAAGATGAATCAGAAGTCTACAACACCAAGTGCTCTTGAGCAAATGTTTTAGGACTGGGTACTGGGTATGATGGACAAGGGTTAGTTACTTCATAGCAACTCAATGCAGGGGCCATTGCCTCCTTGGGGGCCCTGTGAGGACCCTATGACTACCAGATGAGGTCTGTGGAAGGTGAACTCAGCCTCAACGGAAGTCATCTTAGTGATCTGGGCTACACTGGACAGATTCCACCTTGGGTCCCAGCTGCTCCAGTGTGAGCCTCAAAGTCTCCTCCTCTGGCCTCTGTCTCAATGCTGGAATCTGGAAAGACTGGGGTGCAGGCCCTGCTCCTGGGCATGTCCCCTTCAGCACCAGTGGCCTGTAGATGTGGCCTGCTTTCCTCTTCCAGTGAAATAAGCCTGATGTATGTTGTGCCTAGCAAGATAAATTTCTTCCTCAAAGCATTCATTAAAAAAAATTCTGATAATTCTTTGAAGAAATGTGTTTCCCAACTATAGATTCTCGACAGCTTTGCTTTTTGTGGAGCCTGTAGGCAGTTATCAATCTTTCCATGTCAAAACCGGCTGGTCTGTGTCCTTGTGGCTCAAAGTGGGGTCCTTGTATCAGCAGCAGCATCTCCTGAGAGCTGGCTAATCACATGGATTCTCAGGCCCTGCCCAAACCTCCTGAATCAGAATCTGCATCTCAATAAGCTCCAGGTGATTTGTGTGAAAGTTAAAATTTGACAAGTAATGGCTTAGAGTTCTCAAACTTGGCTGCACATTAGAATTGTCTGGGAACTTTAAAAAATGCTGATGCCTGGGCCCACCACCAAGGCTCTGATTTAATTGGTCCGGGGTGTAGCTGGGGCATTGGAGTGTTTTTGAGCATTGGGGTTTTTAAAAATTCCCTGGGTGATTCTAAGTGTAGTCAAGTTGGGAACCCTTCATTGAAAGGCCAGAGAATAAGGCAGCTGGTCAGCCAACCTTCTTTGTGGCTGACTTTGCTTCTTGCTTCACAGAAAAGGCAAAAGGCATGAACCCTGAACTCCCTCAAGTTCCCCCCAGCCTCATAGTGTCTCCCCATGTTCCCCCACCCCTCAGGACAAGATGAGATATCTTTCTTTCTTCAAGGCTGACTTCCCAGGAACTCTCTGCTAAGAAACCTAACCCCTTTCAACTGCACCCCATTCTGAGGATGTTTTCCATCCAGTAGTTTAGCTATACCCTCAACGACTGATCTAATTCTGTATAAAAATCACCAACCACTTACTAGTTAAACAAGCAAAGAATAAATTTCATCCTTTAGTACAACATGGATATTGTTTCACCATTCAGGACCTGATATGAACCAAATATATAACAGGTAATTCCAACTGGGTAAAACATGTTTTTCCTCTCCTGATAGGGTATAATAATTGTTACCAACTTTTTCAGACCATAAGATGCACCGGACCAAAAGATGCACCTAGGTTTTAGAGGGAAAAAGGAAAAAAAATGTGAAGCAAAAAATGTGGCAAAATATTTAATAACATAACATAGGCCACCAAACTGCCCCCCCCCAAGGAGCCAGGTAAGCTACATTAGGACTATAAGATGCACCCCTTTCCTCCCAAATTTGGGGGGTGCATCTTATAGTCAGAAAAATAGGGTAATCACTTGCCCCCATGATTAAATTTTCTGAGCTTTAAACATCAGCACAGGGCCTTTCTGCTGAAGCTGTGAACATAATTACCACACAAATGTCTCCCCAAATTGTTTCAAATACAAAAAATACACAAACCAGTCACTCGCCTTATGGCCAATTGCCTTTTACGCTCAGACATCAACACAGCCTTCCAAAAGGAATATAACTACCCAGGTTAGCTTTGAAAATGAGCACCCCAACATGTTACTTAATATATTAAAACAATGGTGGCCAGGTGGTTTATGACTGAATCTCACCTTCATGAAGATGGATAGTGGCTGTGGGGAAGTTCTGCCAGAGAGAACAGAGTGTAAATCTTAGCTTCGATATGATATTGATGGAAAATGGAAAAGGTAGGCAAGTCAGTCAGAGGAAGTGGTGGTTCTGAGTGTCACAAACTAGTCATCGGCACCAGGGAACACCAAGGTCTTCCCAGAGAATGGGATAAGGTAGTCAGGGGGTGCCATAAAACTTAGTTATATTCATTTTATCATCTTATTCTTTTTATTATCATTTTCTATTTTATAGCATATGTAATAAATATAGGAAGGCATATATAATTTAATAATGTGTGTATGTTGAGGGTATGTTCAATTTTTTTTCTAATAAGAGTACAAGAATGAAGAAGTTCTGACTCAGCTGGAGAAATGACATTCTAAAGCCCCAGTGAGAGTTCCAGGGTCCCTCTGCCTGAACAAGTCTTAGGGTCATTGGCCCAATTCACCCCTACCCCCATTTTTCAGAGCAGGAAAGTACGGTTCAGAGGTTAAGTGAGGCTCAAAGGTTGTAGAGTTCACCAACTCCCAGACCTGTGTTCTTTCAACAGCCCAGTCCCTCACCCATGGATTTGGTTTCAAATTTCACTTTTGCCTAAGGGGTTCCTTGGTATATCTCTATCTTTACCAGTATTGAACACCAAAGTATGTGAGATGGTCTGATTCAACCATCAAAATGTCAAACAGAGTTTGATGGGTGAGATTCTTGATTAAAAAAAAAGATGAAACAAATCTTTGAGTCTGTGATACCTGATAGACAAGTGATTGAAACAGAAGAGATGAAATTCAAGACACACATACACATAAACTTTTTATGACAGTAGGGAAGACATTTTGTGTCCCTGGGAATCAGTTTCTTCTTCTATAACCTGGGGGTACTGCCCCACTCTCATTGTGGGGTGGAAAGTTAATTCAGGCTTCTTGGGAGTGAGTAGTGTCTGCTGAGGAGTCAAACCTGGCCTTCTAGGAATTGCTGCGGGCCATGAAGGATGGGTAATTGTGGGCTTCTGGGAGAACTGGAAGGAAGAAGGAAAGGGCACCAAGGGGTGGGGGAAAGGGCAAAACTGGGGTGGGTCTGGCTGGGCCACTCCTATGACCACTGAGAAGACTCTACTCCCCACCCTCCCAACTCTAAAGACAAGGCCACATGGGGATGATGGGAGCACCTTGGAGAGAGGGACCAGGAATTGTAAAAAAGGAGACATTGAGAACTGAGGTGGGTTCTTCTGGGAGTTCTGGTTCATCTTCAAACCAGGCCAGGGGGAGTAAAGTTTAACAGGAAGGGAGAAGGTAAGAAAACTTCTTCAGCTTCAGTCTGACCATGATTTGTTTCTCTTGAGACTGAACTTCCTATAGCAGGACAGTCTCTGTGGATTAAAGATATCAGAACACTGGCAAAGATCCCACTATGTATGAAACATGCCTACTATGTGGTCCCTGCTGGGTCTCAGGTTAGGGCTAGGCTTCGCCAAGTAAACGGGTTTGTACAAACCTGGTTGAAAAGACAGATAGTAAATCTGGACAAATATGAATAGTACAGGGAAAACTTCATGAGTAGAATCAACAACTTACAGGCCCGGTGTTGTGTTGGTGGCTTTGACTGGGTGCCACCAGAGCACAAGACGGATCTGGGAGACTGTCCTGCCTCCTTTCTCACCCAGGTGGAGACTGTCAGCTGTCTTTGCACTTTCAATCTCATTTATATTCCCTGTCACCTCTAGCCTGCCCACAAAGGACCTATGGCAGCTCCAGGGCCTTGTAAACCTGGGTGCAGGGCTGGAACAGGGAACAGGGAATAAATAAATGCACCCATTTATTTATTCTTTCAAAAACTATCTGAGCCCTGGCCAATGTGACTCAGTTGGTTGGAGCATCATCCCATAATCAAAAGGTTGTAGGTTTGATTCCTGGTTGGGGCACATACCTAGGTTATGGGTTCAATACCTGGTCGGGGTGCATACAATCCCCAGTCGGAGCATGTATGGGAGGCAACTGACTTATGTTTCTCTCTCATTAGTGTTTCTTTCTCTCCCTTCCTTTCTCTCTAAAAGCAATGAGAACATGTCCTGGGGTGAGGATTAAAACAAAAAACCTATCTGAGCACCTACTGTGTGCTAAGGAGGCACTTCTATCCCTCCACGTGGGCACTGTTTTCTCCATAGGCCTGTTGCCTTCTCTCTTGGCTCAATTCCCAAATGATTAACCAATTGATATTCTGCCAAGGTTATCTGCTTCTAACAGGGCTCCTTCAAGACCCACATTTCTTGCAGAGATAAAGGAACAAGTCTTTAAAGAGGAATGTCAGTCCCTAGGCAGCAGTGGAAAAAGATGTTGGTGCAAGGACCTCTTAAAGTAGAGAAGAAATGCTTATTCTCTTGAGAGAACCGCCTCTGAAATGAAGAGGAAAGAAGTGCCCTCCCCAAGTCCTGATGAACCTTGGTGGAAGGTGAGAAGCACACCTCAGAATCATAGGAGAAAATTATGAAGAGCTGCTGTTGGTAGCAGTGGGCTGTGAGAGTCAGCGAGATCTGCCCCTGTGTCTAGCCAAGGCCCCACAACCTTCAGCCGCACACACAGAACCTCAAACATCATCAGGTGCTGCTTCCAGAGCAGGTATCTTGTACAGGAGCACAGGTCATGTTTAAGGTCTCAGGCCAGGGTCTGTCATATTAAAAAAGCTATGGTTTTTGGTGATTTTTTTTTTGTTTTCGGCAAAAAGGAAACCTCTTAAATATGAAACAAAGAGTAGGGTGAAACCTGCCTCTGGATGAGAAAATACTTCTAATTAGATTGAGATACAAAGGTTAAATTTTTGTTCTGGGAAAAGGGCTGTTTATAATCCCATGTCATTAGCAGGACATTTTCCAGAGACTGGTATGCCAGAAATAGACCCTCTAAAGGGTCACTGGAAGGAAGGGGTGTAGATTTGTGAAGTAGAAAGGACTGGAGTTCAGATTTTCCCTTTCTCCTAGTGCATGTAGGCCCCTCACCAATCACTGGCACAGAAACAGTACCAGCCTCACCCTGGGTACTGGATACCCTGTGAGAGTGGTCAGAAACAGTAGTTTTGAACTCAGACAGGCCTAAGTTCAAATTTAAGCTCTGTCTACCTTTACTAGCTGTGTGACCTTGGACAAGTTAGTTCTAAGTTTCAGTTTCCCTCTGTGCAAAATGGGGATTTAAAAAAAGACCTGGGATGGTTATAACAATTGTAGGAAATAATCCATGTAAACTATTTGGCACAGTGCCTGGCACATGGAAAGCACTCAATAAAACATGACCATTGTCACTACCACCATCATCATCATTGTTGTCATCTTGTCACCAGAGTCACTGTCATCATTATCAATCAGATCCACTACTCGAATTTCCTCTGAGCATCTTAAGTAGCATTACAAATGCTCCCAATAGGTTTGTACATTCAGTTTCCAAGTTAAAACTCTGTTTATTCAAAGATTCATTTTAAAATCAGCTGCTAAGAACTGGGAAGGCATTTACCAGAGAATTAATGTTACTCCTGATGGTGAGGTTTCCACAAAAACTCACTTAACCCCCAACATGGCTGAAATACTCACATTGAATATTCACATTGAATATAGAAAGCCATGCTGTTGCAGTATTGGAAATGAAAGACAATGGGAAAACAATTAAATACATACAAAAATCTATTTCTCATTTGGGCTGAAAAGGCTGAGCACTAAGAAGAGGTGACCAGAGCCTTTCGTATTTTGAATACTGACTCATGAGCATGCAGGGATCCGGAACAAGTCTCCGTAAATTGCAGATTATTTCTAACTGAAAACAATTAATGCCTAACAAGCTCAAGAAGACTTTTCCCCCTCCCCCTTTACTTGCCTAAGGAATTCAGACAGGAGAGCCTGTTTCAGGAAGGGAACCTCAGCATATTCACCTCAGCACATAGGGACTAAGTGTGGCAGACAGGGAGGGCCCAAGCATGTCTGTTTGTTAGATTCCCCTGTGCACCACTGTTTCTGGGCGGCCCGGCAAGAATTTGTGTACCAAATGTTTGCTCTTTCTACAACTGTCTACTTTCCCTTTGAAGTCCCAGACCCCTGCCTCCTTCTCCTTAGTGCAGAACAGCATATAAGCCTCAACTACCTAATGTATCCTGGGGTCCCATATTCTTAGGGAACCCACATATGCACATACGTAATAAAAATTTGTCATTTTCTCCTATTAATCTGTCTCATGTTAATTTGATTATTAGACCAGGCAGAAGAACTTCTAAGGGTTGAAGAGAAAGCATTTTTCCACCTCCATAAGCATGTATAAGGTTCAGCAGTATGCTTACTGCTGATTGGATATGATATATAATTTCACTTCAGATCCTACAGTTTTCCTTCTGGTTGTTGGCACAAAGGACTAAGTAACTCTCCTCTCCTGCTCAGCAGTGGGATTAGGGTCATTTTTTCATTCACAAGAGGAACAAAAACAAGGGAGGAATAGGAGAGGAAGAAGAGTAAGAACAAGAGGGAGACGGAACGCAAAGAGATTTCCTAATATAACTTGGCAGGAGTTGAAGGAGAGAAAGGGTGGAGAGAAAATGAAAAACTATGAGGAAGAGGCTGCTCAGCTGCAAGTGCAAAACCAGAAACAGGAAAGCATCCAATGAGCATTATTCAGCTGGCCACAGGAGGCGCTGCTGACCTACAACAGCTTGGTTACAGCACACTGTGGTGGAAAGAAAGGTGGGACTGGAGCTTCTTAGTACAATGAGAACATGGAGAAGACACGAAATTGTTCACGAGTACTAGAGGTATATAAGGAAGATGATCCAAATTTGAGGAAAGTGTCCCCCTATCCGAGCTTTAAACAACCAAGCACATTCATTTGTGATTTGGTTGTGCTGTCAGTCCTAGGAAAAAAACATAGATTTATCTTCTTTGGGTGACTAATCTTCATTTTTGTTTACCTCTCACCCCTCCTTGGGCAGTTAGAATTGAGTTTCTCCCATCAAAATTGGGTTTTCAGTAAAGAAGCTGAAAAACTCACTCACTGAGGTCTATGACTGACAGGTTCGAGAACTATGTTTCCTTTATTTGTATAATAAACATAATTTAGTCAAGTGATAAAGCTGTGGACAAAGAAATGAAACTCTAATTGAGGGATTTTACATACCCATAATTGGGAGGGACCTTCCTAATTGTCTTGAAATCTCTTCATACAGACAAGAGTCTAAAATTATGATCAAGGTGGCTGGCTATCTTAAAAGGCATTAAGTTTCAAAATGAGGGTGGGACATAGCCTCAACCTTTAAGCACTCACAGCTAAGAGAGGAAGTGAATGCAAGTCAATTCTTCACTCCTTATAGACTCAATCCACAAACACTGTTCACACACCAGGAACCTCAGGAGTATGTGCCTCCCGGGTGCAGAGATTTTAGCAGTGTCCAGAATTGTCCTTACATCATGGTACTTCATGTTCCTTACTTACCCTGTTACTGAACTGGCTACCTCCTGTGATTCTGGTTTCTGTCTTACCAAGCTTGGAGATTATCATGACAGAGTGTCTTCTTCACAGGAGTCATTGAAAGTGTCAGCTGTTGGGGAAACACCTGATCATGGAGGTCTGAATTCATGACATTGTGTCTTCACATAATAAGCACTGGAACTTTGCAAGGCATGGCTGGTGTAAAGCAGACATGGTTGGTGCTCTGCCCTTACATCCCATCAGACTGGCTGGCCTCTATACCCCAAAGGTTGTTTACTGCAAACATCTGTGACTCTCCCTGAGAACTTTTTTTTTTCCTCAGAAGCACACTGGGCCTGCATGCAGGGCTAGCTGGAAGTGCTAAGGAATTAACACACATTCCAGGAGTGACCCTTGATCAGAAGTGGATGAGGATTGGTGAATAAACACACAAATTCCAAGGCATTTGTTCTCCACTGTCTCCCAACATCCCCAGTGGAACTGAGCCCTTTTCCTGTCTCAATGCTTCACTCCTCTACTGGTGTTTTCTGTGATCTTCTCCCAGATAAACCACTTTCAGTCAAATCTGTCTGTTTTTGGGTAAACCCCACTAAAATAACTAGCCAATTGGGTTCACACACACACACACAAAAAAAAAAAAACGAGCTTCCCTCTTTTACCCACCTCACCATGTCTACCACTATTGGTGATGGTCATTAAGTTTGCATTGTGGCTATAGCATTGGAATAGCGCGTTGTGCATGGAGGAGGGGGGAGGGGATGCACAATCCTTTGAAAACCCCTAACTTCTGCATAGAAATCTGCTAAGACAGAAACCAGAGTTGCAGGAGGTAGGCAGTTCAATAACAGGGTAAGTAAGGAGCATGAAGTACCATGATGTAGGGACAATTCTGGATACTGCTAAAATCTCTGGACCCTGGGGGCACATACTCCTGAGGTTCCTGGTGTGTGAAGAGAGGAATCAGCTCACAAGAAGTATGCCTTGAGATCTCATAAAGAGCCAGGCACATAAAAAGGCCAGGGATGGTTCTGTTTTCAAAAGCAAAATGGTCTGGAGGTGGGAAGCTTGGCTATTGTGTTCCTTTGCTAGATCATAACTGGGGCTTCAGGAAAGTTCTTTTAATCATATTTATGCTGGCTGGAATGCAAGATGTTCCTGGGATGACTCACAGAGGGAGTTTCTCCTCTGGTGATCTTGTGTTCCAACTCAGGGACCAAAAAATCAATAAATATACAAATGCCACTTCTCTTCATCAGCTGCATACCACCTAAAAATAATAACAATAACCACCTCGACCCAAGTAGTACTACACGATACAGGTACAAGGGGGTGGAGAGTGCTCATCTTTGAAACAGGGAGCCTGCTTTCTGGAATTGTTTTGTCAAAAGTACCCCTCTGCCTGGAGTTGAGCTTCCTCAAAAGCAGAACAATGTACTCTGAAGAATCTTAAGGTCAGTGAGTCTTTTGAAGTCCAATAAATTCACTATATTTATTACCTTAAAGTAAGTATGGTGGTTGCAGCTAATATAGCACAAACAGCGCAAGGTTGAAGTGGGGCAAGGAAAAAGCTGCTGTGTAACATCTGCCTAGTTGACAATAAAGATTATACGTGCTATTTCCTATTTTCTTTAGGGGGATTCCAAGAGTTCTCCTGGAATTTGTGTCTACACACACACACACACACACACACACACACACACACACACACTGCCCCCCATGGTGGATGAGCAGAAAGGAGGCCACCTCTTGTCCCTGTAACACTTGAGGCAGATCCCCAAAGCAAGATTCAAGGTGTGGGGACTGGCCAGCAGGCTAGGCAGCTGGAGCACAGGGCTTGGGGAAGCTTGAGGGAGAGACAGGATGCTGTGAATATTAGAGGGGTGTCTGGCCCTTCCAAAGTGTGTTAAAAGGTGCCCCTCAACAGTGAAGCTTGTGCCCCAAAGGATAGAAAACTCAACCAACACAATCTTGATGTCTTCACAGGCCCTGAGGAGGTCAGGAAACAGTACTAAGAAAGGTTGGGAGGAAGAGAAAGGACATTAATTGGCAGGGCTGTGCTAGCTCCCCCTTCTCTCTCTACCTTTCTCACATACTCACCAGATGATATTAATAAACTATTTATTAAGATTCACTTATTATGTGCCAGGCACCCTGCTAGGTATTTTGCATTTACTTTCTCATCTCAGTTTCTCAGCAACCCCAGCAGATCAGTACCACCTTGCTGTGAATTGGTTTGTTGGTTTTTTTTCTTCTGTTTTTCCAGGAACAGAGCTGTGAGTCCCCAGGGAATGGTTGTTTTGATGGGAGGGAGGAAAAGGGTTTTCTAGAATGTGAACATTCAGTGCAGGGAAGGCAGGTCTGGGGGAGGTGAGGAAAAGATAGGGCAAAGGTTCTTGGCTCCACATGTGGGGGCAGGTGGGGATGGGGAAGGCAGAAAGGGAGGAGGAAGGAGGAAGTGTCTTCTCACCTCAGACCAGAGACTAGAATTCCTTGACCTTGTGCACCTGGGGCAGGCCCAGCCCTTAACTTCCCCCTCCATCATTAGGACAGCAGCCAGCCATTAATGCTCCTGGATGGACACAAGTACTCTCATTTCTTTGTGAAGCCCAAGTTTCCCTTCCTACTCTTCCAGACCAGCTTGCACCCCAGTCAGGGCTTCCCTTCCAGCCATCCTAGGTATTCCTGGGATGGTGGGGCAAAGGTAGGTTTACAGTGTTCCTATGGAAAATAGTACAATAATTAATGAATAATAATACAGGAATAAATTCTGTTTCACATACAACTGTAAACCTACTTTTGCCACACTCTGTATTTGATCTGTGGCTGTCTGGCTGCCTATTCAACATACGAATTTCCTCTCCTGCCTGCACTACACTTCCTAGTCTCCCTTGCGGTTAGTGGTAGCCATGTGCCTGAATTCTAACAACAGAGTGTGGGTGGAAGTGATGTGCACCACTTCCAGGCCTGGCTCCTACAAAACTTCCTTCCATGGTATTCTAATCTACTCTTCCCTCACCTTGATGCACAGGGACCTCTTGAAAGCCACCTGTTGGAGATAGTATAGCCACAAGAGGGAAGGGCCTACATGTCTGATCATGGTGTGAAGGAGAGTCACTGGCCATCAGGAACACCCATTTGGGGCCTTATGTGAATGAAGAATAAATTTCCATTGCTTTTGAGCTATGGTACACTTCCGATTTGTTTGCAACAGCAGTTAGCATTACCTTAACTGACACACTGTGCACAGTGTGTGCTGGGGCACACCGACTTGCAGCCTCAGACCATCCTGCATCCCACTAGCTGAAAACCAGACTGCATTAGCACCCCAAGTGCCCAGAGCCCAATTCTGAGCTTCCATGAGCTAACTTCTTTGCACTAAAAGCACTGACATCTTTGGCTGTTCCTTCTGACTTGAATGGATTAATGCAGGTTCAAGACCATTCTCTTGGTTCCTACATAAATATCCACTGAGTCTATTTCATTGTCATTCAGAGCTGGCAGGGTTGGGAGAGTTCAGGGGGTGTGGACCTGCCTTCACAGAACATGAGGAGGCAGGCCTGCCAGCAGCCTCTCATTCCTCCAGAACTCTGCAGGTGGCCCTCATCCCTGTGAGCAGGTGGGGATGCTCAAGGCAGAAGCAGCCCTGGCACAACACAGACAAATAGAACTCAGGGAGCTGGCATGCCTGGCATCTGGCCAGAGGAAACTGCTAGGACCAGAACACCCCCCTCTCTCTTTATATCCGTGGACATTTTCTTGTTTTTCAGGGAAGCCTGGGATTTCTGCCCTTTTCCCAGGCACGCTGGAGTCCTCTGAGGAACAGTCCCTGTGGATTTTCCCTTAGGGGAGCTCACCACCTATGGCTCAAGGGCCTGGGCCAGCTTTCCCTTGGTGCCCTATATAATTAATTTTCTAGGCAAAGGACTGCCCATTCAATAGTATCCTCCCTTTCCACCAGCCACTGAAGTTTCACTACAAGCAAGCTCTTGCCTTGTGTCCAACATTATTGCCCTCTTTCTGGGTTCCTTTCCAAAACATCAACCCATCTGAAGACTTTGGGTCATTGCTACATTGGAGTGAACTGATCACAATACTTTCTACATAGTAGTGATGCCAACAACTACAGTGGGAACATTTCCTGGCCATGCCCATGAACCCACTCAGCCAGCAGAGTTCTAGTTATCACTTCATTTCCACTAATACTTGAGGCTTGGCTACAGAACACGGGGGATATTATGAATGTTCTTTGGCTGGTGAAATGAATGGCTTGCTAATTAGCATGATGACTACAAGAAATGGGGAAAATAACAATACTCAAGATATATAGATAGCTAAAATATTTTAAAGGCACTCCCCATTTTGTATGCATAGGGTTGTAGAATCTAAGAAAGCCTGTAGTGAGCAGCCTAAGGATTATTTCAAAACTTGCCACCCAGCTGGTCCCATGCCTGGCAACTAACTGGTTTTGGAGGATCTCTGGTTGCCTATGTCACCTAGGAGGTAGCAAAATTCTGCCTTGGAAACTTTGGCATATTTGCATTGAGTGGAACTTTCATACCATGTGTGGTCAACAGCAGCTGAAAGAACAGCAGGCTGGAACTTACCGTAGTATAGGCCCATGAACGGGTTTGTGCCTGCTGGCTACTTACATGTCAGATTTCCAGCCATGTGTGCATGTGTGCACCACAATTTGCCCTGAGACTGGCTGTCAGTGTGATTCTGATCTCCTCATGAAGGGGAAGCCCCTCCCCTCTCCACTCTGAGGCTCTGTCCCACCTCCTTCCCCTGCCAAGCCTGAGCCCTCTAGGGCTCTGGCTTTGAGGTTGCCCTGAAGCAACCCGTAGATAGCCCTAGGGGCTGCAAAGACTCTACTTCATGGACAGGATGATGAGCAGAAACATTTTGTCTGGAAAAATGTAACACTTGGCTTCCTCTCCCATAGGACCTTTCCAGTGTCTCAGCTGGCATTGACTGGCATGCTTGAAATTCTTATAAGTGTCTTTAAAATAAAAAAAGTAAGGAATCACATCACATTCGTTAGAACTAAAATGAAAAAGACCAAGCAAAATAAGCCAGGCGGTGAAAGACAAATACCATATGATCTCACCTTTAACTGGAACCTAATCAACAAAACAAACAAACAAGCAAAATATAACCAACAACACTGAAATAGAGAACAGGCTGAGAGTGACCAGAGGGGAGACGGGAGGGAATTTCAGGGGAAAAGGGGAAGGGTTTACAGGAACAAGTATAAAGGACACATGGACAAAAACTAGGGGCGGTGGAAATGGGAGGGAGGTGAGGAGGGCTGGGGGGGGGTGGGCTGGGATGGGAGTAAAGGACAAACTACATGAACAACAATTAAAATAAAATTTTTAGAAATACACATAAAAAAAAAAGAAGAAGAAGAAAAAAGACCGTAACATCAAAAGTCAGCAAGGATGTAGAAAAACTGAAACCATTGCTGGTACATGCTTGTAAAAAGGGGACTTGTCTGGCAGTTTCCAATGAAGTTAAACAACTGCCCACCCTGTAGCTCAGCAATTCCCCTCCTAGATATCTTCCCAAGAGAAATGAAAACATATTCACAAAAACTTGTACACAGGTGTTCATAGCAGTTTGATCTTAAGAGCCACAAACTGGAAATGACCTAAATGTCTGTCCACAGGTGAACAGCTAACATGCTGTGTGACACCCAACAATGAGTGGACTTCTACACAGCAATAAAAGGCAGTGAACTCCTGCCACATGCAATGACACAGATGAGTCTCAAAAACACCGTGTCAAATGAAAGAAGCCAGATACAAAAGTACATATGCTATAACATTTCATTGAGGCAAAATCCAGAAACAGGTCAAAAAATGTATAATGATAGAAATCACAGAATGCTTGCTCTGGGGAGAGGGCAGGAAAGAACTTTTCTGGGGTTGATGGGAATCTTTTATTGCTTCTTTCAAGTGGTGCTTACACAGATGCACACAATTGTCAAAACTGATCCATCTAACCACTTAAGGATCATTTGATTTTCTTAATTATCCCCTGATTTTAAAAAAAGAGACATTGGAAATATTATAAAATGGCAAAAAAGAGAATACTTAAGTGGATCTGTGTGCCTGTATTGTGAACTATGATCAATTCTGAGTGCAGCGGAGGGAAGGAAGCAGAGGGCTGCTGGTGGCAAGGGGGTGCAGGCACCCACCAGGGCACCTGCCAGGGACCCTTTACCTCAGCTACAAATGAAGGAAGCAGCACAGTCAGCCCCCAAACAAACAAACTCTCAATGAAATAAAAAACAGAGGCCCCAAGGAAAGCTGGCCCAAGAGTGTGGGATAGCTATCAGGCCTTGAGCCAAAACCACTTTCCAGGAAATGGCAATATTTTCGTGTTTGGGAAAGGGGAGGGAGTATTAAGGGGAGTAAGAGCCAAAACACATTGGTCTTTGGACTATTGCTGCCCCACTAAGGGGCCCTGTGGGGGAGGCTTCAAAGTGCTGCTACTGAGACCTCCTCAGTGGGTCACTGGGGTGGGGAACCTAGGAAAGCCCCGGCTGGAGCAGAAGTTCAAAGTTCCTTAAGGGCAAAGGTCTCCTATTTTGCAGGGTTGACAGGAATCTTATATTTTCCTAGTAAGAGCTCTGGCAGTCCCACCCGTTCACCTATTCAGCCCCAAAAAACAGCCGAGGGCAGCTTTATGAGGTCCTGGCACTGGCATGAGCTTTCAAATGAAGCTGGCCACAGACCCTGGCTCTGCCCCTTTAGAAAAGAAAGGCAGGGGAATAGATCCATATGGCCTCCTATTTTTCATTTTACAAACACCATTTTTTCAGATGAGGAAACAAAGGCTCAGAAAACGTGATTTGCCCCAGGCTAGCATCTTGCCCCAGGCAGGGCAAGAGTATGGTTCCGAGTCTCCTTTGTTCAAGGCTGTGTATATCTTCCAAAACCATGTGCTGCTCCCTCAAATGGTTAGATTTCCATACAATGCCTCCAAGTGGCTTTCAAGTACTGAGGTGACAAATAGTATATTGGAATGGTGTTCCTCCAAGCAAAAGTTCTTTCTAGCAAACAAAAAGATTATTTAAAGACTGTTTAGGATTCTGACATTCTTTAATGGCCCTATAGTCATGTGAAAATCTATGTGAATATTTCCAAGTTAATTTCTGATTATGGGTGATATTTATTCTCAAGAGAGAAATCAAGGATATGCTAGTGACATTCTTTGAAATTTGAGTTGGGTGCTATGATGTTATAAACAGAAGCAAGAATTTTTCTTAACCTACAGATAACTCAGAAATATACAAGTAGTAGATTAATAATTTTACATACATTTTAATGCCATTCCTTCAGTTCAATAAAGGACAAGAATATTTACTCCTAATAATGTGCACAGAAATGCTAAGGTTGGGTTTTAAAGGCTCACCTATCCCCTCCTTTCTTTGAAACTCTGAGCTGGGTACAAGATAAAACCAGGACAGTGTGGAAAGACACTAGAATAACTGACATGCATTACCTCTTAAATCAGGTAAATGGATTTCTAAGATCTGTTTTCCTCCTTGACTGGCTAATCCCTTCCTTCCAGGAGGAGATTTCAGCCCTCTACTCTGCGCCTTCTCTAAGGTCACAGAGCCACGTGCTGTTTGCATTTGTGTCCCCACAATAAGCTCTGATACAACAGCAGAAATGACTTGAGAGGTGACAATCGCTGACTTCCAAAAGCCTCTGACTCTCCCAGGAGAATAAGCAGATAAAAAGTTCTATGGATTTTCAAAGAGATGAAGTCAGGCTGTTCCTGAATCACACCCAGGCTTTTCTCCACCTCTCATTTTTCTTCAGAGAATTCCAAAAGTGTACAGATACAGCAATGCCAATGGCAGAGAGGCCTGACATCTTTTGGAACAGGTAAGAACCGTCTGCTCTTAGCTACTGAAACTATATCTCCACGAGACCAAGACAACTTGGTTCAGTGCATGTAACTAAAGTGACTCCAACTGTTGGCTGAGAAGCTGTTGACAGATTCCTTTGCTAAGCTCTTTGTCTTAGGCCATTCTTCGCCATTGTGAAAGTAATGGGGCCCTGGTAGAGCTCACAAGTGCACCCTCACTCACAGCCCATAGTTCTAAACCTAAGAAAAAAAAAATACAATGCAGAAGCAGAACAAATCCAAGATAAACCCTTCTGACTTGTAGAAAAGAGCCCTACTTAATGAAATACATGCTTGGCTCAGACACAGACTGGCTATTGGTACAGGAGCAAGTTCCTTAACCTCTCTATGCCTTGGTGTCTTCATCTGTACAATGGGGCTGATAGCAGTATAGGAGGTCTGTCCAGAAGGTATCCAGTCATGTAATATAAAAAATAGAGACATTTATTGCAGATACAAGAAACATTGTACATAGGACAATAATACCTCAGTCCCCTTCAAAGCAGGCACCTTGGGATCTCACACAGCTCTCCCAGTCACCATCAGCTATGCTGTCCTATTTTCCTGACTTTCATCGATGGTCTGAAATCTCTCCCCTTTCAAAGGTGATTTTAGTTTTGGAGAAATCCAGAAGTCACAGGGCACCAAATCTGGGCTATAGGGGGGCTGAATCACCTGGGTGATTTGATGTTTCAACAAAAACTCGGTACTAGACATGATGCATGAATGGGCACGTTGTCATGATGAAGCTGCCAATCAACAGTTGCCTGTAGCTGTGGCCTTCTGAATTATCCAAATAGTTTCCACAGAGGAATGTTCAAGCTTAATGCAAAATTGGATGCAGATTTGTTGATCTACTTGCTCAGTCATTTTGAATGCGACTGCCACACAGTACACATGCTTGCTCAACAGCGTCTACTGCCCCCATTGACTAGTACAGTGAAGTCATCATTGTTCACTCATGTCCATTCCAGTCCACTCTGCTTGACTGTTGGGTTACATCCATGTCATACAAACTGTTCTTGTTAATTAGCAATGGTTGGACTTTTTCCAGACAGATCTCGTATATACCCCAGCGTTGTTAATGGGAATGAGATAATATCAAAAACACTTAGAATAGTTCCTGGCACACAGTTAAGCACTCCGTAGGGGTTAGCTACTGTTATTGTAATATAGGGAGCTAAAGGACACTCACTGTGAAACAGTAAATAAATAAGGTGTGAATTTCATTTTAAACTATAAAAACACAACAAATAAGATGAAAAGGAGATGCTTTTTCCTTTCAGTTGTTTTAAGCCTGGCTTGGCACTGGCCTTCCATGGCCCACAGTGGGCAAGGTGCACAGGGGAACACCAACTGCCATCAAATCTGAAGTGACAAGTTAAGGTCAAGAACTGAGGCAGTGGGAACCTAGTGGAGGGTTTTCATTAGGCTAGACTCCTCAGGATAAAGGGCGGAATAGACACTCAGCTTGGGCTGCATCAGAGACTCAGCTGGGGCACTTTGAAAGATCTAGATACCCAGGCCACACCGACACCAATGAAATCAGAAGTTTTCATGGTTGCAAGGGCATCAGGATTTGTTAGAGTTCCTTGGATGATCCCAGTGTATGAACCACCCCCCACCACTCTGCTCCAGGTCTGGATACCCCTCTTCCTGACATGAATGAGTGCTTATTCCAGTTCGCACTCAAGAGGCCCAGACACACAGTTTCAGTCCTCTTCATAGGGACAGAGAAACCTGAGAATCCTCAACAAGGGCAAGAATTGATTGGGATTTGTGTATGTGCCCACAGTGCCTTTGACAGTCTTGATTCTGAATCAGTAAGTTAATGAACAGACACATGGATGAATGAATGAATTAATGAATGATGAATGAATACAGCACCACAGCAAATGTCTGCTGATATGGAAGTAAAATTGGTTAAAAACTTTCTGGAGGGCAACTTAAAAGGATTCATACCCACTGACCAAGAAAATCCACTTCTTGGAATTGCCCCAAGGTAATGCAGGCCCTGGCTGGATTTTCTCCCAAGTGCCTGCAGTTCTGATTAAAGAGAGATCTGTGGGTGAAAGAAGGGCACCCTCAGACAAGGCCAATTTTTTTTTTGTTTCTTCCATTAAGGTTTGAGATTTGCACAGAATTTCGGATAAGAACTCAGCTTAGACCCCAGAGTTCAGCAGCCTAAGCACATAAGAGACTTTACTAGATATGTGAAAGATTATAGGAGGGTCCTGACAACCAGTTACCTAAGCCATTAAAAAATAACAGGAAGGCAGGTTCTGATGTCTGGTTTTGAGCAGAGCAATCCTCTATCAGTCTCCCCACCCAGGATAAGTAAACTGCAAATGGTGCTTTCAGGTAGTGAATGTGGTGACTCAATCCTGCCAGCTTCTGTGAACAAAGGCATTATGCCAACATACTAAAGATGAGTATTTAACCTGGGGAAGTTAACAACCTTCCTTTTCTGAGAATGGGATAAATTTGCCTTTGAGTCCATCTTGAAGGCACTCTATACATCAGGGTGAATCCATTTGTCAACAACAAAGGCCTACCCTTCACTTCTGTCCCTTGCGGGTAATGGGGGGCCCTCTCTACTGCATATGTAATGCATTAAAATGATGGGGCTTTGAATGAGGGGCTGGAATCAAGAACAATTTTTGCAAGTATGCCTTTAAAAAAGGCAAATTATCCCATCTGAAGCTTTTAAATGGGTTTGCATGTGTATGTACTTCTTAAGGGAAAATAGACTCATCTTTAAATTTAAAAATATTCCCTGAGTAAGACCACTTATAAGAAGTTTAGTCCAGAAAAAATATTATTCTTGTGTTACAAAATCAAAGCAGTAGAGGGGAAAAAAATCAAAGGGAATGATCAGTCAGGAAAAAATGTCAGGGCTCCAAAATGCTGTGGGAGCCCGCATAAAAAGCACAGTAATATTTAAGCTTGTGCTAAACATACTTTTTTCTACACTTTTCACTGAGTGTGACTTTATATATGCTTTGTCGAATGCTTCTTTAAGGATATATTCTGAGGGATTTCCTATCATTCTTGGGCTTAAAAGTTCAGGCAAGGTTAATGAGGTGGGTGGACTTTGGAAGTGAAAGGATACACAGAGGACAGAACACAGCACTAAGGACGCTGAGGTCACCCCTCTCTCAGCCCTGCATGGCCCACTTAGAAGGGGCTTGGGTTGTTCTCCCATGTCATAGGCAGCCCCAGCCTTGGCTGCCCATACTGCAATGAGCAGGGGTCACGAACTGCATGGAGGCCCAGGGGCTGCATGTGGCTGGGCCAGCACTGTCCCACAACTGGAAAATCGCCAAAAGGTTGATGGTGGGCATGCAGTGATACCTTAGATATCAAGGGTGACATCACCACCAACACCCTCACTGTGACCATTGCAGTAAGTCTCTTACTAAAGAGAGAGTAAAACCAATTTCCTCAAAACTGACCAAAGTAGTGTTAAGAAACATTACTGAATTATTAACCCCTTAAAATGTGATGCCCATTGCTTGGTGAGACTGTATGTTCTAAAACAAAAAGACAGGGAGCTCAGCTGCTGTGTCCTTCTCCACTGCAATGGCTATGGTTTGGGTTATGTTGATGTCCACATGGCCAGATCCACTGAGAGTCTGTTGGCCCTCATATTACTCATCTCAGCAGTGTTCCACACAGTTGACCATCCCTTCCTTCTCTTCCTTCCTTCCCTTCAAACAATAAATTAAATTGTTTCACTCAGCTGCATAAAACTGTCCAATGGTAAGCTCTATGGGACCTGCCCCACTTTAACCCCTCCAATCTCATCTCCTATTACTTTCTTCCTCTGTCAGAATACTTGTTTTCCTAGAAGCTACCTCACTTTTTCCTGCCTCAGGGCCTTTGCACAGGCTGTTTCCTCAGCTTGGAATGTCCTTCTTGCAGCTGGTTCCTTCTCAAGCCTTTAAAAGTTTCAAATCAAAGCAGGCTTCTTAAAGAAGATTATTCATTTGGATGAAAGAAGGGAGAGCAGAAGGAGGAGAATGGGAGGGGGGGGAGAGAGAGAGAAGGAAGAAAGAGAGTGTTCCCAATTAGTGTGCCTAATGACTGGCATGGCTCAAATTCCTCAGAGAAGTACTCCTAAATTTTGAATAATGGTTCCATTGATTTTGGATATATTGAATAGCTGAGGCCATATAGGGTTCAGCTGCTATCAATGAGATGTTAAACTGATCCATGATGAAGTAGTGTTCAATTTTGGATGGGTAAGAAGCACTGCAGGGGCCCTAAGGCCCGAAGGCATGCCCTTTGGGATACTGAGGACCTTCCCTGGTGATTAGATAGGACAGTACCACCAGGGCAGTGGGCTCTGCCACCACAGTGCTGCCTAGAGTGGAGAGAAAGGAAGGGAACACTGCCCCCATCCTCCCATCCTGCCCTTGCAAGCCAAACTCAGAGCAAGCAGAAGGTATGGGTGGGGCCTTGTTCAGCATTAACAAGGCCCTACCAGTAAACATTTATTTAATGGCTGTATTTAACAAAGGTTCTTCATTCAGACAATTGATATTGTATTCTCAAAACACTTATATAAAGTGTTTATTGTGTGCTGATGCTGGTATTCTTCTAAATGTTTACAAATATTCAGCCCTCACAAACAACCCTACAAGGGGGCTGCTATAATCATCATCAGTTTACAGATAAGGAAACTGAGACATGAAAAGAATAGGGTACTTGCTACTTGATAGTAGCAGAGTTGGGATTTGAACTTGGACTGCAGCACTGTGTAACAAGGTGAGGCAGGAGGGAGGGCAACATGGAAAAAGGGAAAAGAGGAAAGCTGGGTCTTGGATAGTAAAGTCTCTCACACTTTATATACCTGAGGGAAGATGGGGAGAGGAAGTGTGAGGATCTTGCCAGCATTTCCTACCCTGCAGCAGATCTCTTTCCCTTTCCTGTATCTACTATAGGTCTAGGCCAGTGGTTATCAACCTGGCACCATTCTGTCCCCGTTGCCAAAGGGACATTTGGCCATGTGTGCTAATATATTTTGTTGTTACGAGTTGGGGATTGAGGTTCTATGGTCATCTAGTGAGCATAGGCCAGAGGGGCTGCTAAACATCCTACAGTACACAGAGCACTCCTGACAAAGGATGATCCCACCCCAAATGTCAATGGTGCTAAGAGTGAGTAACCCTGGTGCTCCAGACACCACCACCTTTCAGAAAATTAATGAAAATGGTAGTGAGGACAGCAAAGGAAGGGCCATCTGGAAATTCCTGAGGAAGGCCAGCCTGGATCCTGCTTCACCTCTATAAAATCTGAAGGGTAGAAGCCTTCCTGCTTGCCTGCCTCTCTCTCTGCTGTCTCCTGGCACCACAGTCACTCCTTCCTGCCCAGAAGCTAATAGCAGCCCTTGGCCCACATGGCACACAGCAGAGGCTGCTTAATACCCACTTCCTTTGGCAGCTTCATAAGACCCTTGGCTTAGAATTTGGTATTCCTTGAACCTTTTTTCTTAATTACATTCTAGAGATGAAGGGAGACCTATGTGCAATTTGGTATTCCTTGAACCCTTTTTGTTGACTACATTCTAGAGATAAGGGAAACCTATATGTATGTAATTCAGAAATGAATGATTCTACCTTTGATTGCTCTCAAACATGCCAGATCAGAGCAGAAAGATACTGCCCCTCCAAAGAGATTATGGAGGTCTCTGTACAAGCAAATGCACCTTGATGAGCCAAGCTGTGGCTGAACCAGATCTCCAAGCTGGACCCCAGAGCAGTGCCCAGGAAAGTTTAAAATGCCCTTTATACATGATAAGAAGAAAACTCAGGATCTCACTTATGGTAGAAGAGAGTAGGTAAATTCTGAAGACCTAAGCTCTGTGACCTGGGATAAACACTTTACCTCTCCCACTTCTGAAATGAGGTGCACAACATCCCCATAAAGGTATTGTAAGGGTAAGCAGAGGATGCTGCCAAGGATCTAGAAGCTATTTATGTCCGTAGCCCACCAACCCAAGAGCAGTCAGATGTCCTGAGCACTCAGTAGAATAACAAGAATAAACCTTCAGAAGTACTGCATGTGACCTGATTTGAAGGCATTTGAGGGAATCATGTGGTTCACTGGATTTTAAAATTGGGCTTCAGTTAATGATGAATAAACGTATAATCTGGAGTGCATGGCATTTGCCAAGATGCTATTTGATGGCCATCTGTTTGGCAAAAGAATTATCTGGGATGGTATGGATAAAATCTGGTCCAGAGAAATGGACCAGGCCAGCAGTTCTCAAACTAAGTTAATCATCAAAATCTTGCAGGTGAGCTCTCTCAGCATACAGTTTCTGTCAGACCCCCAAAAGCCTGACCCAATACATTTGATGGGGTCCAGGACCCTGCAGGTTCCAAACTCTCCTCAAGCGAGGTCAGCCAGATTGGATTTAGGAACATCTTGATGAGGTTTTTAAATTGTGTGGAGCAATTTACCAAGTACCACACACTAAGCCATGATCCTTAAATCATGCCCAAAACCCTTAACCAAAATATTTCTCAAGCATTGTTTGAACCTGCCTTTGCTTTTACATCTAAGAGAAGGGTTTCTAGATACAAGATTTGTTTTCCTCCCAGCAAGATGCTCTACATCAGTACTACCAATTAGGCAAGTTCATTTAAACACTTTCAATCCATACTTGTAAAAAAACCCCTCTGCTCATCCAACTTTGTGTCTAAACAGCGCAACGGATGGCTGTACAGTTCCATTTGTGAATTCCACTCTTGTGAATGTATTTCCAAAAGTGTTTCAGAATTTCTTTGACTGGGAAAGCCAGGACTGCTGGTTTTAATAAGAAAATGGCTAAAACACAGTTATCCAGGTCACTGAGATTTCATGACCTCCCAGAACACAGACAGCACAGCATGCAGAATAGCCTCTCTTTTTTTATTTTATTTTTTATTCAATGTATTGGGGTGACATTGGTTAATAAAATTATATAGGCTTCAGGTGCACAATTCTACAAACACATTATCTGTATATTGCATTGTGTGTTCACCACCCTAAGTCAAGTCACTCTTTATCCCCCCTTTACCCTCTTCTACCTCCCCCACCCGCTTTCCCTCTGGCTTCCCCTCTGGTCATCTCCATACTGTTGTCTGTGTCTATGAAGGTTTTTTATTTTTTTTTTGCTTAATCCCTTTACTGTACCTTCTCTTTTTAAAACAAAGACTGCCCGCACACATCTCCACCCTCTGCTCTTACAAAAGGACTCCTTCCCCACTCCCTTCTCCCAAAGTTTTCTTTAGAAAGTGTGATCTGGCTTAAAAGAATGAAAACTGAGTTTAGACCAAGTGAAAAGCAAGTCCTGCTCTCAGATTAAAATTCATCGACATCACAAAGATTCATTAACAGTGGCTAGCATGCAGTAGGTGCTCAATCACAAACAGAATGAATTCAAACTATTTGATAAAAGTCTGGCCCCTCCTTTTATGAAAACCCAAACAAGAATTCTCTGAACAACTAAGATATTCCACAGCATTCACATCTGAGAACATGTTCTGTTATGTAATCAACAAAGTAAAAAAGAATTTTATTTTTAGTTACTGAACTTCACATGGAAGATCCCAGTCCTATTTAAACTTCGCTTTCATCCTTAACCTTCAAATGACACTCACATGATTTGCTTTTTTTTATTTGTTTTTTTTTAAAGAAAAGACTGAAAGATGGCCTTGAGCATATTTAAAACAATACAAAACAACAAGAGAAATAAAGCAGATGGCAAAAAATCATAAATCAGGACTAGCTTGCTGAACAAGCTACAAAGGAAAGCATCATCAAATTGAGAAAGGGAAGAGGCACTTCTTCCTCATGGCTAAGTCTCTGTTATTTCTTCCTTGCAAAAGAAAACTCGGAGGTCATCTAGGGGAGGGTGTTATCATCCTTCCCTAAACTTTCACAATCTAGACTGGAAAGACCTGCATGAAGTCCAAAGGGTCAGTACTGAGAGCAGGTAGGGGGTATGTTGCTTCCCATGTGATAGAAAAAGAATGATTTGGAAGGATCTCTTTTTTTTTTTAATTTTCAGTTGCAGTTTATGTTCAGTACTATTTTGTATTAGTTTCAGGGGTACAGCATAGGGGTTAGACAATCACATACTTTACAAAGTGATTCCCCCATGGGATCTCTGTTTTAATTGTACAATGGCACAGGTAGGGAAAGAAGAAACAAAAAACAAATAAACAAAGAAAACTCTAACCCAATGTTTGTACACTGTTTGTAACACATGATGAAAACAACAAAAACTTTTCTCTAGAAAAACCTTCCAACCCTATCTTTTCTACAGATATCAGTAAAAGGACATCCCTTATAAAAGCACCATTGATACCCTCTAGGCTGAGGAATACAGTAATAGCCACATAATGATATTTTGGTCAACCACAGACCCACCTGTATGAAGTGGTCCCATAGGATTATAATGCAGCTGAAAAATTCCTATTGTATAGTGATGTCATAGCACAACACATTAAACAAATACTTATGCTTGTGTTACAGTTGCCTACAGTATTCAGTAGAGTAACATGCTGTACAGGCTTATAGCCTAGGAGCAACAGTCTGTACCACAAAACCTAGGTGTGCAGTAGGCTACATACCATAAAGGTATGTGTAAGTGCACTCTATGATGTTCACACAATAGTGAAATCACCTAGTGACACATTTCTCAGTATGTATCCCTGTCATTAAGCAGGGATATACAGAGTCCAGTGTATGACTCTAACAAAAGAGACTCTAAGATTCAAGACCCATATTTGGGTCTTGAATTCAACTATTTGGCTGTCTTTGACACTGGACTATATGTTTGAATCATCCCACAGAGATAAGGGCTTTAGTTTGGGAGGATTTGTTTTGTTTTGTTTGATCTATGTGATAGCTGGGTGGAAAGTAAAATATTCAGGGGCATGTAATAGATATGTGGAAAGAGAAAAGAAAGAAAGAGAGAAAGAAAGAGAGAGAAAGAAACTGCATTGAGTTAACCTTTCAGATCTTACAACAGCTGCCATATATTTCTAATGCATTAAATGAGTTTTTCTTTTAACAACAATAACTGGGCCTCTTAGGCAAGAACACATGAGTACATGCTGTTCTGTTGTAACACAACAGAGACTTTGGCACTAACTTTTGCTCCTAGAGCCCTATTTACAAACATACTGCACTATTAACCCCAGTACATCAGCTCTACTCCCCCTACCACATTTTATCTACATGACCCAAAAAGTGCAGAAGATTTGCCAGGGAATACTTATAAATATGAATTCATGGGCACAGACAACTCCAAGATCTTCTGCTCACCCCACAACTGGCTGCTTCATACCACCTCATAGTGTGCCTTCTGAGTAGAAGGCACAACTGGGGTTCTGAGCACCACAAAGGCTTCTCTCAATAGGACCTAAATCTGTCTACTTTCTTGCAATCCCCATGCCCACTGGCTTCATTCCACAGCCATTTTGAATGCATCAGAGTTTGCTGTAAATTGCTTTTCTGAGCAGCTCTAGAACTCTGTTGATACGATAAGGACATAAAGAACCGGTAGTGCATTGTTCCCCACCTGCTTCATCTCCTCTGGTAATTTCCCAAAGCACTCATTGCCTTATCTCTATCAAAACAAGTTGTTGCTCTGCATTGTAACCATTCTTTAAACCCCACCTTCCTCTCTAGAGGAAGCAGTCTGGAAAGAGGAAGGGATCCCTTGCGCCTTGTTGATTACCACTCTATCCCCCAAAACCTTGCAAGGTGCATGATGTGTAATAAGTTCAATAATATTTGTTAACTGAATGCTCAGAAAAGTGAGTGAAAAGATAGGGTGATCATCCATCTTGGACCAGGGGGCTTCCCAAGATCTCAAACTTTCTGTGCTCATTTGGCAACAGTCCCAGGCAAACCAGGACCATTAAATGGCTTACGCTCTCCCTTTGTTTCCAGCTTGTAGACTCACCCCTCTCAGGAGTTCCTAACCCTGCCAAACCTAAATGTGCAGCTGCTCAACTTACCCATCAGCTAGAGGAAGCCTTCTAAGATGACATGCTTTTGTGCCCCTTTTCTGCCCAATAACAAATGCCTACCCTAGCTGTGCTGCCTGGTCAGTCTTTATGAGAGATGATAAGAAGTTTCTTTATTGTCCAGATTCAGAAAATGGGAAGGTGTCAGAATGATCAGGAATGATACCCCAATTTCTGCTATATCCCTAAGTCTACAAAAGAAGGGTATGGTGCCAGATGCACAGGCACTCTAGATGAGAATCGGCTCCACTCCTAGCTGCTGTTAAGGCCACCCTGAGGCCCACCTTCCTATCTGTTTGCTAAGCTATCTCGATATGACTGGCTGAGGCTCTGGTCACCTCCCTCTCTTCTATCTCAGGCTTGAAGGAGGTGAGGCAATGAAGCAGCCTATTTGTCCCACAATTCTGTGGGGGATGCGATAAGAGAACATGGAGCCGGCTTTATTCTTAGGGGAAAAATAACCCAAGATGGTCCTGGCCTTCAGGATATATAGCACACTTGCTTATGCGATGGTGAGTGGATTTTGCCGCCAGTTTGGAAGTTGTCCCCCCCCCCCCCCGGGGGCATACCATTTCTGCTCTCAGATGCTCGTCTATAGACTATCTAGAGATAAAGTTAAAACTGAAGTCAAGGGCATAAACTGTGCTACATTCTCATAATGGAATATTACAGAGCAATAACAGAGAATGAATTACCAAAACATGCAACAACCTGGAGGAATTTCACATTGAGTGAAAGAAAACAGACATCAAAGGACTTTGTATGACATTCAAAAACAGGTGATAATTTTCAAAAACTGATAGAAGTCGGGGTAGTGCTTACCTTGAGGGCAGGAGAGGGGTGGGTGTTATACTGATGGGGAAGTGAACTTTTTTCAGGGACAGAAATGGTCTACACCTCGATTTAGATGGTGGCTATTCAAATCTATACAATGGCAAATATTTATGAAGCTGTACATTCAGGGTAGGCTCACTTCACATGCTTCATATGTAAATTAAAAAACTAAAACCAGGTGGGCTGGACAGAGGAGGGCAAAGGGGAAAATTAGGACAACTGTAATAGAATAACAATAATAAAAGAAGACATTTGGGAAAAAGAGCAAATGATTTGTGACTATGCATCCCATTTCTGCCAAGTTAATCCCTATTATATAAAACCATCCTCCAAAAGCTAAAAACTAAAACCAAACAAAACAAACTAAAACAAAACCAAACAACAAAAATACAAAAAGCAAAGGAAGAGAGGTACTTGCTGACATGTGATCCAGCAAGCAGTGTCATTTAACCCCCAGGAAGCTTTCTTACTTACTCTGTAAATACATTCTTCTACCCACCTGCTTTGGCTGTCAAATTAAATTAGATGAAACCGAGTGGGGTGGTTGTTCCCTTTCATTTGTTAAATGTATGCTCGACAAAGGCAACACTGTCAATCTCAATGAAATTAGGGTTTGTCAAACTAAGGATCTGATTTTTTTCTTTTCTTTAATAAAAGACAGCTTTCAGCATTTAGGACTCACTCTCAAATATCTTTCCAGCGGCTGTATCTCTCAGCCTATTAGTCAAGGGCAGGCACCCAGCCAGCTGTTTGCTGGATTCAACTTCCTTCTACATGACTATTTCAAAGGTCGTGTATATGTTAATTTACTACCTGGTTGTTATTTAAGAGGATTTTATTACATCATTTTTATGTTGATTTATTCTTTCTCTTCCTCTAGGAAATTCTGGATTGTAAAACAGCCAATGGTGGGGTAGCTTTGGGTGAGTATGAGGCTTCAAAGAAATCAGTGTTATCATTTTTCAAATTAAAAAATAAATACACACTGACAATATGTTTTGACCGACAAGGGTTATGATTGTCATTGTCTAGATCTAGAAGAAGTGGCATAAACAAAAATTGTTTGTGTGAAAAATAAAAAATAAAGAACAGAAAGCAAGCAAAATGACACCCATAGCATGCCCTATCTAAATCATTTGATGGTAGCAATGCTTCACTAGCAAATTTCAGAATGTCTAGGTCTTTAAAACTTGATTCAAATTACTTTTTCCTGGAGGCAACCTAAAGGCTTAACTATTTTATTTTAAGTCTACACAGTTTCATTTTCTATGGTTTCTGTGCAGCCAACAGTGTCTTAAAGCTGGAATCATATGGGATGAGCCTGAATACCAAGAGGATAAAGAAGGAAGGCGAGTTGGCCCTGCCAAGGCAGCTTGCAGGAGGGAAGGGAGAGTCAATGGAGAGGGATCCTGTGCATAAGGCCATTCCACAGGAGTTACAGAAAAACCATTGGTGCTGATTGGTGCTGCTGCTTCAGGGAGGAGAGTGGTGATGGGAAAGGGAAATGGTAGAGAGCCACAAGCTGAGGAGACCTGGAGAGATAAAACCCTGATAAAAGCACTTACTGGCTTTCAAAGGAACAGTTCATGCCCCCTTTACTTTTCACCAGCACCTGTATCTGTGAGGCCTCACCCACATGTATGTGCTCCTGTAGGACAAAAGAGTGACTCACACTCAAAACTGTCAGTGAGCGATCACCACTGTTCTGCTCAAAAGTAACACCCAGACACCCCTGTGCTGACATTCAGAAATCTATTAGCAGTGTGGCAGAGTAACTTCCCTGACCTATACTTACCAGAAAGGGGAGCTTCTAATTCTGCAATCAGTGAAACAGCAAAATGATTAGAAAATGTGTGTATTGTTGTGCCAGATCAACACAGGCCAATATAGCCCTGGGGAAAGGTTAATAGAATGCAACTTTTTAAAACAGCTTTCATGCTTGTTCTGAAGATGTGGGGGATGGCAAGAACCAGACAGTAGGGAGGCCCTCAGAACCGAGAACACGTCCTCCTCCATCAGCCTGGCCCTTTTATAGTGAGTGTATCTGTGCCCTCAAATCCCCTCCCACAAAACCCCCTTGCTGCTCCATATCCTCCCACAGAAGAACTGTTATCTGTGTCTGCAGAGTGACACCCTTCTCTCCCCAATGCCTCCAGATCATCCCAGCTCCATGGACATAGGTCCGTGCATTTATTCCTCCAGAACTGCAAACTCAAACTCAAATCATCCAATATTATATTAAATTATAGATGTAGCTATCTGCCCCAAACTCTACCTTCCTTTCTGTTCCCTTTCTTCAGTTATGTGGAAAAATACCCTTCCAAGAAAAGATTAGAAAGAAACTAGACAAACTGCTTTGTGCATTACAATTTTTCTTCCCAAAAGCATTAGTCTTAGAATTCTTTTTTGTGATCATTATTCTCTACAAATAAATTCTAATTTTATTTTATTCTATCTTTTCCATCTTTTTTTAATTGTTGTTCAAATACAGACATCTCCATTCCCCCCACCATCTCCCCAATTCCATAATTCAACTAAGAATTCCATAAGCAACACCCACCCCCATATGTCCCCACACCAGTGGGTGCTTTAAATGATTCCATTTTCCCACACCTTTCTGCACTGTTACATCCATTGTGCACAGTATTGGGGGCGACACTGACAGGGAGAGAGTAATGGGAAGAAGGCTGTCTGCCTTTACTGCAGCTTGAAAATGAAACACTATTTATTACAGTCCTCCCTTGGGTCAGCCACTGATCTCAAACTTCACAGCAAAGATACCTGTCAGTGGCTTGGATGAACCCCAGAGTGGGTGATGCAGATGGTGCATGGAATGTGCAAAATTCCTGGACAAAAGTAATGTATTTGACAGAGAGCATTTTTTTTATTTTGTTTTTCAATTGCAGTTTACATTCAGTATTATTTTGTAGTAGGTCCAGGTGTACAACATAGTGGTTAGACAAGCATATACCATATTTTGCCATGTATTAGTGTGTACCCATGTTTTGGACCAAACTTTCAGGAAAAATATTCCCTTTTAATTTTTTAATTCAATTTTTATTTATGTATATTTATGTACTTGTTTTTATATTGGAAGTTTAGCATTTATTTTTGAACATATTATGGTACAAGAAATTTTATGTAACACATAATTATAAAACACAAGAACAGATACAAGGTATTTCAGGTACTATATGTATAATGTGTACCCTTATTTTTCCTTCAAAAATTTGGGCAAAACAGTGCTCATTATACATGGCAAAACGGTACTTTACAAGGTGTTGTCCCCTAATATTTCCAGTACCCAGCTGGAAACATCCATACATACTTATTACAATATTATTGACTGTATTCTCTGTGCTGTACTTGACATCCCCATGACTATTCTGTAACTACCAATTTGTACTTCTTAATCCCTTCAACTTGTTCACTCAGTCACCCAACCCTCCTCCCCTCTGGCAACCATCAGTCTGTTCTCTGTATCTATAAGTCTGTTTCTATCTTGGTTGTTCATTTCTTTCGGTCTTTAGAGTCTACATATAAGTGAAATTATATGGTATTTGTCTTTCTCTAACTTATTTCACTTAGCATAATAACCTCTAGGTCCATCCATGCTGTCACAAATAGTAATATATCTTTCTTTTGTATGGCTGAGTAATATCCCATTATATTATGTACCATACTTTTTTTTATCTATTGATGGGCATTTGGGTGGCTTCATATCTTGGTATTACAAATAATGCTGCATGAACACAGGGGTGTATATGTTCTTTCAAATTACTGTTTTGTGTTTCCCAGAAATCATTTTTTCTTAGGGAAGGGCATGGTTTCATTTGGGATTGCCCCTCCCTGCACCCCACCCCCGCAGCCAAAGCAGGCCTCAAGGCAACACTCAAATGCAGACAGTTTTGTAGGAGGTCCCAGAATGCTCTGGTGTGGGGGCATGGATGTGAGCCTGAAAAGGTATGCAGACCTCCCAAGGTGCTTCACTTCCTATGGGAGTTAACCTCAGTGGTATCCCCCACAGTCCCAAATCGGGTAGAGAAAAAGCTCTGGTGTCTATCTCCTAATTGCATTGCAGCATTGGTTTGGGGCTGCCCACTGGCACTAACTTTAGCGCCTCTGTTTGCCCAACTCTGAGTCAAGCACGCTGCCATGGCTAGCACAGAAGTCTTGTTGCCAAGAGCCACAGGGGGTGACAGTGAGCTCACAGGTAGGTGGAATGAATGCCAGGGACACAGAAGCTCTATTCCGTAGAGAGAGCATCAAGTGTTTAGCTGCTGCAGACACCAAAATAACTGAAAATTACCACTGTGCTGGTGCAGGCCTGGTCATTCCTCTTTATTCCCTGAAATCCCTCCTGGTGTCCAGGGTCAGGTAACAGGCTAGATTTTCTCAAGTTCTGAGCTCCCTCAAAGTAAGCTGGGAATCTTTTGGAGTTAGCTGAACCCAGACCCTACAGGGGCTCCCAATGAGAAAATCTTGGCATTGGAGCCCAAATGATAGCCCACAGAGACTGCAGCAGCCAGTGGCCCCTCCAAAAACCCCAAGGAGTAATTTTTACACTGGGAAACCTGGTTCCATAAACACTGTAATCTTCCTAGATGATGTCTGTTTTGCAGTAGACCTCTGAGTCCCAAAGAACCTGCCACTCTCTCATGTGATGCTCTCTTCTCCCAAAAGGCACAGAAGTAGTCAGATTCAAGACAGCCACATGCAAGTCAACTGCTTCATTTCTTTTGGGAAACCTGCTGGAGTAAATTGGTGACTTTGCTGCTATTGTTTGATTTTTGCAAGCTCTAGCTTTGTCAAATGCTATTACAGACATTAAGACAGCTCTACATATGAGCACCAAAAGACATGCTGAAGAATGTTTGTAGCAGCTTTATTTCCAATAGCCCAAAACTGGAAACCACCCACATGTCCAATAGCAGGAGAACAGATAAACAAACTCAGATGCATCTGTATAATAAGATGGACTGCTGATACATGTGGCAACATGGATGGATCTTAAAAGCAGTGTGCTAAGTGAAAGCAGCCAGACACAAAAGACTATATACTGCCTGATTCCATCTCTATGAAATTGTAGAACAGATAAAATTAATCTCTGGAGACATAAGTCAGAATCATGGTTGCCTTTGAGGGATATTGACTGGGAAAGGGCTCAAGGGAGCTTTATGCGGTGCTGGAAATTGATTCAATTTTGTTCTGAGGGGTGTTTACATGGGTATACATACATGTAAAAATCCACTAGCACTTAAGATTTGTGCAGTCCATGCACTTTACTGTGTTGTTATATATACCTCAACAAAAAGGTAAAATAGAATAATATTTTTTAGGGAATAATAAAACAAAATAAGATAGCTCTAGAGAACACTGACTCCCTCTCTCTATCTCTGCCAGGTAATGCTATGAAGAGCAGAAACATAAGTGCCTCCCTACAGCTTAGCTTCCTAAGGGAGAAAATGGTCTAGACGCTTCTCTTGGGTGAGGATGGCACTTTTGCCACAGGAACAGGGAAGACAGGAGGAAAAACTCAAATCGAGTAGTGTGGAGCCTTTGGTAGGCCACATGAGTGCCTCAGGGGATTTAACTGGTGTCCCCTCAAACATATCCACACACAGTACACTCACATACTACCACTGTGACATATCAATTATCCAGACACAGTCACACACACACAGAGCATTGTATGTGGTATTCACTACATACCACACATAAATATTACATTCACATACAAAGCCACATCACGGTGCACAGATACACATGCACAGACATAGGTGATGCTTATAGCGTACACACACACGCGCGCGCACACACACACAGGGGAGGTAGGCCTCCTGGCAGACTCAGCTCTTAGTGTTCCAGCACTGTCTGGGTGATCATCTCCCTCCTCCTGCCAACCAAAGACACTGTCATCATCATTATCATCATCGCCATCATTCCAGGAACATCCTTCATGGACAGGACAGCTCAGAGAGCACACAGCTGTGCCCACAAAGACATCTGCCTGCAGCTGCCTGCTTACCCCAAAAGCTGTCCAGGAACATCAGATTTACACCTGGTTCTGAGGAGTGAGTGTAAAAAAAACTGGCTTGGAGCATACCTGCATCATTCCATGATCCTAAAACCCCTTTCTTTTACTGTTCTTTGTTATCTTAACTTGAAGAACTAAGTCCATCTAGTCCAATTCAATATCTGTTAATCATGTGGACTTTCTATAACAATAAGTCTCTACATGTGAAAAACAGGGAAACATGCCTATCGGTGCCCTCACAATTTCCCTCTTTAGGACTCTATCCCAAAGGGAAAGGCACAAGCACATTTGTCCTGGCTCTTTTGTGATGTAAAGATTGAGAACAACCTAAGTGACGACCAAGGGGAAACTGGCTAATTATTGCATATTGTTACATAGACTATTACCAGTTATTGCAAAGGATGACACAGATTGGTATGTCTTCACATGCAAATAATGTCATGTGGTGGCACAGAATATAGATTTTGTATACACAAAGTTAAGTAATTTTTATTGAATGTGTGTATATGTTAAGAACATAAAGAATAAAACCAAGTTTGTACCAGTTTCTGCTGATAAGATTACAGAGAGTCATTCCTTTCTTTGTTTTGGATGTCTATGTTTTCATTTTTAAATGTGTGTTATTTTTTCTAAGGGCACATCATTGGCTCCCTACCCATTCTTTTTTTTAAAGCTGTGGGTTACAGATACTCAGAGGCAGCTGGACCTTTAACCCAGGCAGACCTGGTTAAATAGTGGGTCCACCATTTTCCATCTGTGGGCCCTGGGCTTGTGGCTTTGCCTCCTCGAACCTTCCTTTCCTCCATTATCAACAAGCCTCACTGAGAGCCTATTCAATGTCACCCTCTGTGCCAACACTGGAGTCCACCATGGTGGACAAGACGAAATACCCATTTCCTACTTGGAGCTGTATGTATCTACAGCTGTAAAATGGGGGTAACTTGGCAGGCTGACTGTAGGGATTAGTTTTAATGTAAACAATTTCTGGCACATAAAAGGCCTTTGAAAACTGTCAGCTACTTTTTTTTAAACACCTGAAGAGTATGACTTAGTTAAGGTAGGATAGGATGCTTAATAAATTACACTTGTAATGGCTCACTAATGGAAGTTTATTTCTTGTTTATGTAATAGTCTAGGGTGGGGGCTCCAGACCAAACACTTCTGTTTCATGCAGTGATCCTCCCCAGTCAGAGAAGTACCTGCCATCTTTCAAGGTTACCCTAGGACTTCGCTCCATCCTGGAGAGCCAGTGAATGAGAAAAGAGTATAAGGAAAACCTGGAAAGCTTTTATGATTGGATCAGAGGTGCACTTGTCATTTCCATGCACATCCTATTGGTCAGAACTCAGTTACATTGACTGTAAGGGAGACTGGGAAATGTAGTCTGGCTGCATGCCTGGAAAGATAAATGAAACAGGTTTGAGGGATTGATCAGCAATTGCTGCCACAGTGAGTTATAGAAGAAACACACACTCCTGTGACTGTATGTTTGTGTGTTTATTTTGTGTCCAGTCTGCAAAAAGGCAAAGCTGTGGGAAGTTCTGAAGCTCTTCTTTGCTGAACTTTTAGTTTTCTGAAAGAACTCAATCGCTCTTTTTTATTATCAAGGCTGTCTTGCCCACCATCTGAGATATTACCAAAAAACACCAGCCCCAGCTTTGACTTTCACAAGATTTGAGATGCTGTCAAAAATAAATGCCAAGTCACCAGATTCTGTGTGTAAGAGATGCCAACACACATATAACTCAGAGTAAAAGCTGCAGATGGGTGCTTTACTGTGCATACATTGTCACTGCTCCTCTTCTAAAGAATTTTATATGCCAGCCAGCAAATCCATGGACTTAATCATGGGAATTAGGAAAAAATATGATTTTTTCCTTAACTGGGTACCGTGCACAATAAATACTTACGTATCTGTCAGAAGTTTACATTATAGAGCCAGAGGGCTAGAAATTAAATTTTATAGTTTGGTTTGCTTTGTCATTCAGAAGATTGCAGAAAGCCCAAAGGTATGGTTGGGATAAGGCAAGATGTGTCCAACATGATATTATTCATTTATTCATTGACTCATTCCTTCAATAGATATATTTTTAATGATTCCTTAATTACTGGATCCCACGTTGACAATATCAAGATGGAAGACCTATTTCCTGTTTAGTTAGGAAATGAGATACCAGACATACAGTTACAATGCAATAAGACCCATGCTTCAGGGGAAGCATGTGCACTGGTAGTGGAAAGGCAGATTATTAAGAAAGGCCATTGATTCTTTGCCATTCTTGATTCACTTGGCATAAAAGCATAAAGTAACTCCCCAGAAAGTCTCCTATACTCATTAGATGAACCAACTGGAAATACAAAGAGAAAGACAATGCTCTGCAGCCCTGAGGGCTCTTTATTTATGTTGTCATTGTCAGGCAGGTATCATCACTGCTCACTTTACAGATGGCATTTCTGAGACACAGAGAGATTCAAGTACTTGCCCCATTATGTAGTAATCCGCAGGCCTGGGAATCTGGTCTGTTTGACTCCAAAGACTGGGTACTTTTCACTGCCACCCCCACTACCTTTCCACATGAAAGATCAGGGGAAAGTAGACCTAGCAGACAGTGGCAGAACCTATGGCTTAATCAAACTGCTTGTGAGAGGCAGTGAAATAAGGGGGAAAGAGGTTGGCCTCAGGAATCAGTGCTTACCTCCTGGAAGTAATGTGACAATAGACTCTCACCACTCATTCACTGACTCAACACTATTTATTAAGCCATGGATAGGTGCCAGGCACTGTTCTATGTGCTGGTGATATAGCAGTGAACAGGATGGGAAGTGGGGGCAGTGGGAGAGTGAGAAGTAAATATGCCCCAAATTTTTGTTACATACGAGAAGTAACAAAGTGGATGCCTTTTCATGCTTGATATTGATAATTAGAGAAATGTATCCTAGAGATTTGGGAGGAGGGGAGTCAATTTAAGCACAAGGAGACATTCAATTGTGGAATACGGTTTCCAAATCTGGAGAAGATAAAGGACACACACATATATACATATATAAATACTCTTAAGGATATGAACCAAACACATTGATAGTGGTGGTCTTTGAGTGGCAGGGCTATGAATGAGATTTATTCTCTTATTGTTTTTCTAGATTTGTGAATTTTCTAAAACAAGTGTGTATTACTCTTATAATCATAAAGAAACAAAATTTACTAAAATGTTATAGAAATTAAAGTTCCAAACAACCAGATTCTTCCTCTCCTGGCATTTAGGTGGTAACCGACAAGTCAGTCAGTCAGGGCAATGCCTCACTCCTCTACTCATGCTGAGTGATATCTTATTTCAACACACTGCTTGATTATTTCAAAATTCACTCACAGAGGTAGCCACAGGAGGAAATATACACTCATCACTGAGATATTAGGGACTGAATTATGAAGCTTAATTTTTCATTAGGGCATTGTGCCATGTTTCAATTAAGACAGTTTCATTTTTTTTTTTTTTTTTTTTGGAAAAGTGCTGATGTGTAAAACCTCATTTCCTTCCTTAGCACACTGGCCTATGGATTTTATTTTTAATTGATTTCCATGAGCTACCAAGAGTGGCAGAGAAACTAGGATGGTGAACTGTGTTGCTACAGTGTTCCTGGTGCTGGAAAGGAAACATAGCTCTGTGAGAACAATGCTTTGGAAAATCCGTAAAACCCAGTGGAACACACCTAACGTTTGTATGAAAGGGCAGGCATTACTCACAGTGGTTTTGACAGTGAGAACTAAGACTGAAAAGCCATCCAGCCCTTCAGCAATAAATGTGCCCCGGTGAACTGGCCAGGTCTCATTTAGAAGCCAAGGAAAAAATGTCTAATAACATTTTGATATAGTGGATGCATTGCATTATCTTTTTATCAAAAGTATTTTCTGTGTTTTTCAATAAGGGAACATTGCCACCACCCCTCCCCCATCATATATCAAATCTAAAAATGGAGATACCTTCACTCAAATTAACAGGGTCTGTGAAGGATTTAGGGTTCTTAACGTAAGATTCTGTTTCCTGCTAGAAATATTGTTTCAGAAAAAGTAGAAGCAATGATAGAAGGACCACAGGAAACATCTGTGTGTACAAACAGGCCAGCTCACTAGGAATAAAAATGCATTATGCCTCACGAAGTTCTAAATATTTTTATTAACACAGTTTGTTAATCAAGATCTGAGAAAATAAGGTTCTCTAAGAGTCCCCTGTCAAATGCTTTCTTCAGTATTTTATTTTATTCTTAGGAGAGAAGTAACTCTGAAATCTTATCTTAGATTTTAGCAATGAGTTTTCTATTAAAAGTTATTTCTTTTCCATCTCAGGCTGAGCAAAGCTCTGGGCCAAGGGGGTTAGAGAATTTGTTTCATAAAACTGACAGCTTGGCTAGCATTCAATCACTCGGCACTACACAGCCCAGGAGAACAAATAAGTCCTTTTCTGATGCCTTTCCAGACACATTACGATGTATGTTCCATAGCTTTATTCCCACATTTGCCGTGTTTGCCTCCTACAGCAACATGGAAAGGGGGCAGAAAGCACATCGAAAACTGCAAGCAAACCCACTAGGAAGTGATATTAATCAATCATGCTCTCATTTGGAAGCTGGGGGAAATGAGCACCCTGGATATGCTGTTTTAGTGGTGGTAGCTGGCCTTCCTTTCTAGAAGGCCAATACTTTCAGGGGACTCTGCCATTTTGTTGTCCTGTCGTCAATGCTTCAGGACATGTGTCTTTGCAAGATCTAAGAGAGGCTTTAATGGGGCAGATATGGCCACTTTGGTGGCTGCTTTTGGCAGAGATGGTGCCTAAGGCAGGCTACTGGCTCGCAGTCTGGGCATCATTCTGGGCAGCAGAAACCAGCCTTTCCCAAACCCTGCACCAATGGAAACTTCCTGTTTAACAGGCCTAACTCAGAGCAGCCAGGGAAAGGAAATCATTATAAAATCTCTGCCCTCCTCTGTAAAAAAAAAAAAAAAAATCACAAGGGCTTTTTGGGGGGGTACTCATACACAAAGCTACAACTGAAAAATTCTTGTGTCAGACACAACTAATCCATGCTGTTAGAAGATAGTGGTTTCTGTTGGTGAGGGGTGATGAAGACGATACAGGGAGGAAGGCTGGTATGGCCCTGGTCTCCATCAGGGTGCTGATGACATGGGTGTGGCATTTGTGAAATTTTTTCAAGTTATACACTTAATAATGTGTGCACCTTTCTGTATGTCTGTTAGGATTTTAGAGCAAAATCTGAAAATAAAACTCCATGGTGGGTAATTTTTAGGACTCCTCCCATCCATATAGCTGCCTTTAAAAATCAAACAGAACCAAGAAAAGAATAAACCATATCCACTTAAAACTTCTCACCTATTAAAAGTGTATGTAAAATAGAAAGCCTTTTTTATTTTTATTTATTTTTTCCTAAGAAATATACATTTTAATAGATAGACTGATCTAATATGTAACAAATGACCATACATATAATGAAGCAAAATACAATTTATTATATAAAATATATATTTTTTGTTTCATACATTACTTTATTGTTGTTTAATTACAGTTGTCTGCATTTTCTCCCCACCACTCACCCCCACCCCAGCCAAACCCAACTCCCTCCCTTGCTTTCACCCTCCCCTTTGGTTTTGTCCATATGTCTTTTATAGTAGTTACTGAAAACCGTTCTCCCCACTGTCCGCTCCCCCCTCCCCTGTGGCTATTGTTAGATTGTTCTTAATTTCAATGTCTCTGCTTATATTTTGTTTGCTTTTTTCTTTTGTTGATTATGTTCCAGTTAAAGGTGAGATCATATGGTATTTGTTCCTCACTGCCTGGCTTATTTCGCTTAGCATAATGCTCTCCAGTTCCATCCATGCTGTTGCAAAGGGTAGGAGCTCCTTCTTTCTTTCTGCTGTGTAGAATTCCATTATGTAAATGTACCATAGTTTTTTCGATCCACTCATTTACTGATGGGCACCTAGGTTGCTTCCAACATTTGGCTATTGTAAATTGTGCTGCTATGAACATTGGGGTTCACAGGTTCTTTTGGATTGGTGTTTCAGGGTTTTTAGGGTATAATCCCAGCAGTGGAATTGCCAGGTCAAAAGGCAGCTCCATTTTTAGTTTTCTGAGGAAATTCCATACTGTTTTCCACAGTGGCTACACCAGCCTGCATTCCCACCAACAGTGCACTAGGGTTCCCTTTTCTCTGCATCCTTTCCAGCACTTGTTTGTTGATTTGTTTATGATGGCCATTCTGAACGGTGTGAGGTGGTATCCCAATTAGAAAGCCTTTTTTAAATGCTGATACTATTATTTAAGCTTTAGCCACCATGCCCTTTATGCTTGGGAAAGAATATACTGTAGGTAATTTTGCTATAACTAATATGCATTCATCATAACATGAGAGAACACAGAGAAATGACAAAGCTCATTTTCACTCTCGGACTCTTGATAGGAGCTGGATATTTGGAAAGACTACTTTGAGTCTTGCTCTGTCACTATCTGAACCATATGGCCAGAGGAATCCCATCCTCACAGTTTTTCACATCGTCCTCTATTTTCCCCTTTCTCTTTTACTTCCCCACACTGAATTCTTCCTTATTCCTGCTGCTGCATGAGAATGGACTGATACTTTTTTCTGTCACTAATGTCACTGGTGTCAAAGGAATCTGTCACCTCATCCTCCATTTCTCTCTGGATTTCTGAATGTACCCACAGTTTGTGCCACGCCAGGCCAGGCCTTCACAAGAAACATTCCAGGGTTCCTCTGTCCTACCACTTACAACATGCTGTCTGCTTATTTACTGAGGTTGATTTTGCAAGAGAAATAGTTGGAGTGGGGGTGGGGAAGGTAGGCTTTTGAAGACAAAACATTTGGTCTCAAAGAGTTATGCGAATAATGGAGGGCTAGGGTTGATTTGCAAATGAAGATCTAAATGGTGTACTGCTATAAATGAGTTTGCATTTTGCTGTTCTCTAGCCACGGTTTCAAGGCTATAGGAATACATTGTGTAAAGAAACTGTTTTGCTCATCTAACACCAAGTTTAAAATATTCCCAAGTCTGGTTAAGGACTTGCAGGTTCCAGATGCCAGCAAGACCAAATAATTTATTCAGTAACTTGAAATTCACCTGAAATATCCAGGTGACTCCCTCAGATGAGCAGGAGGATGTGGTACACGTTAGTTTCCAGGAAACAGAGTGGAGTTCTCAGGCCCTTATTTTAAGAAAAGCATGTCATCAGACCCAGAAAAGCTATCTGAAAGGGTTTGGAATATGTTCTTGTTTTTTCCATTCCCAAGCTCCCCTTCTGCTCTGTGGTAGCATCACTGTACTGAGTTCCCAGTCCGAACTGGAGTCTCCACTGCTTTGACCCTAACCAGCCCACTTGCGCATGTTGCGACACCTGTCCTGGCAGGTGGGGTGACCATCTCGTCTGTTTGCCCAGGACTTCTCAGGTTTTAAAACTGAATGTCCCTTGTCTCAGGACCCCGTACCCTCAATCCCAGCCAAACCAGAACAGTTGGTCACTCCAGTGGCGGGCCAACAGCCAAATCCCTCTCCTCTAGCTAGGCCCAGTCAAGGCCTGAAGCACCAGGAGTAGCCCATGCCTTCTGCTGCTTATAAAGTCAAACCTATTTGAAGTATATAAATTTGGAAAATGTATTTAAAGCTGCTGACTGAAGATGCTCTTGGCTGTTAACTATATCAGTCAGGTTTTCTCCCTCCCCATTTTTTTTCTGTCCCATTCATTGTTTTCATCACACTCCTTTCTGAAATTGGGTCTCAGATGATTATATGGGCCAGTGCCAAGATTTTCTGGTCACTCACCTAATTCTGGGCTGCCTCAACCTTGGCTGCAAAGGGAAGGTGGGGCCCAAGCATCCCATCTCTCCCTCATTACCAAGTCCTACAGAGTCAGTCTGCTAAATACTTCTTAGAATCCAACCACTTGACTCCCCATCCACTATGCTGCTTCAGTCCAAATTCGTTGCTCTCCCTGGATTACTGCAGCAAAGCCTGTTTTGGTCTTCCTTCACTCCTGCCCCAGCTCATTCTCCCCTAGGGGAAAAAACAAACACATAAAGTAGATAATGTCACTGGCTTCAGGATAAAGTCCAAGTTCTTTATCAAGGCTTAATAGCTGTTTCTAAACATTACTGTGGGTTTAAGTGAGAGCACATACATTAAATTCCTGGCCAGGTGCTTCAGCTCCATCATGAATTTGGAGAACTTGGAGTGCTTCACCCGTGCACAGAAATGGTAAAAAGGGTCAGGCATTTGGCACTGAAAATTACAGAGAGAGGAGGGCAAGCAACAGATTTGAAGTGTCCCACACAGATGGGAGATGAAGAGCTTCATGTCTAAATATCTGAATGGAATTGAAAGTGGATCTGGTTGATTAGGGGAAGATGGGTCTCATCCCCTGATGAGTGGTGGTGACAGAGATGAGAGGGACAGGGCTGGGGTCCCACTGGTGTGCTCGAATTTGCTGAGCTCTGTCGTGGGTGGAGGGCACAGAGAAGTGGAAAGATGGAAATACACAAAACACAAGAATGTGACATTTCACCATTGATTAATGGGGGTGGAACCTATGTAAAAACAAGAATGAGACCTTGAGTTCATGCCTTTGAAGATTTGCTTTTGGAAACAGGGAAACTGGGAAAATGTGTGTTTGTACTTTTTATTAAACATGTTATATTATCAACATCTAAGTGCTACAGAGCATACCGCCAGGAGCCAAGGAGGTCTGCGTTGTTATACATGGTGATTAAAATGAACTTTAGGAAGAGCTGCCTGGCTCAGGAGAATGGATGCTGATTTTAGACCAAACCATAAAAAAATAAAGACACATGATTCCCACTCTCAAAAAAAAAAAAAAAAAAAAAAAAAAAAAAAAAAAAAAAAAAAAAAAAAAAAAACAAATAAACAAACAAACAAAAAAACAAAAAGGGAGAAACAGCCAGAGAGAGACAACAAAAAGGCACAGGTTCTATGGAAGAAAACACAGGTTTGTGCACAGTTAGGAAAAATGATTCCACATTACTCTTTTAATTTAGAAATATTCATAAGAAAAGCTACCTTATAGCTGCCTTCATGAGTAACCTCAGCTACGTCTTTACACTGCCATTAAGAAAAAGAATAAGCAACATTCTCAGCACTGATGAAAGAAAGCTGGATCAAAAGTCAAGGTGGACAAAATAACAGTTCCCTTTCCAAGGACCTCTCCAGACTCCCTTGCCACTCTACCCCTTTGCCTCCAATCCTGGCCCAGGGCATCTATCCTGTGCTCTACAAAAGAACAAAGACTTTAATTATGATGAAGACACAGGGGTGGGGGTGGGGGATGCAGCTTCCTTATATGTCTGCCTCATGTGCTTTGCCTTTTTTTCTTTCCTAGTTAACTTTTCTGCCACCGTTTAATCGCAGAGAACAGCAGATCAGACAACAAATGGGCCTCTCTGTCTGGGCCTGCAGTACATCACCAGGGTGTTCAGACAATTCCTAGAGATTGTGCCTCTTTCTTCAACCTGCCTGCATCTCCATCCCTTCTCAAGGCACCCCAACTTTAAATGCATTCCAGAACAATTGCCCAGGGAGTGACCAAACCTAACTGTGACCCAAATAAATGTGGAACTGTCCAGGTCCCTAGGAAGGAAGCTTCTCCCAGCTGATGTGAGCCAGTGATCACTGCTCTCTGTGTACCAGGAGGTAATAGCGAACCCCAGGCTACACTACTTGAAGATGCAGGAATTAGTCCTTAAACCCAGGGGGATTAATGGTTAACCAAAAGGCCTAGCACCAACAGCATGAATACCACCTGGGAATTTGTTAGAAATGTCAATTCTTGGTTGCCACTCCAGATCTGCCCTAGGGGGTGTGTCCCAGGAATCTGTATTTTAACAAGCCCTCCAGGTGATACTAATGCACACTAAAAGCTTGAGAACCACCCAGTCTACAGGCCTCTGAGAAAAGGAGTTAGTTATGTTGGGCTAGGAGGGAAGAAGAGAGATGCCAAGCTGATGGGCATTATAGGGGAGGTGTATATAAAGCTGGGAGCAGAGAAGCAGGATAGCACAGGGAAACAAGCGTGTTCTAGAGATGCACTGTCCAATATGGTAGCCACCAGTCACATGTGGCAAGGTACATTTAAAATTGAAAATACAAAGACAAATATTGTATAATCTCACTTTAATGTGGAAATTTTAAAAAAACCAAATTCATAGTAACCGAGAGTAGAATGGAGGTTACCAGAGGCTGGGATGTACAGGGAACAGGGAAATTTTTAAAAAGAAAGAAAAAGTGAAGTAGAAGGGTGGCTACCAGGGACTGCAGGGAGGGTGACAAGGTTATTGTTCAACGGGCACAGAGATTCAGTTTGCAAGATAAAAAGAGTTTCAGAGATAAATAGTGATGGTTGCACAACAATGTGAATGTACTTAATACCACTGAACTGTACACTTAAAAAGGTTAAGAAAAAAATTTAATAAAATTAATTAAAAATAAAATTTAAAAGTCAGACCTTATTCACACTAGTCACATTTCTAGGGCTCATGAGAGATTTATAGCTAGTGGCTACCATATTGGACAGAGTAAGACATTTCTATATTTGCACAAAGTTCTATTGAACCAGGCTGTTTAGAATCCCTGTTCCACCTTCTTTGAGCTGTGTGACCTTGTGTAAGTTACTAACTCTCTCTGAGCCTGATTCCTCCTTTATGAACTGAATCTCGTAATACACACCTATCTCATATGATTGTTATAGTGCTGGAAATAAAAAATAATACATGTAATTACTGGGTACCACTCTCCAGCCTATAGCAGGGGTTCAAGAAATGATAGGTAATATTACTGCTATTATGATTTTATGAACAACCATTGGAGACATTTTCTAATGAAATCGACAGTCTGCATTGGCTAGGAAGAACTCCTACTACATCTCAATTACAAATTTCTAGAGCTTATGTAAGTGGTTTTATTTTCAACCGGACAAGCCAGCACTGCCATCCCAAAGCAATACCCATTTGCTAGCAGGCCAGAAAGGTAGCATCCTAATCCAGAAGCAGAATGTAAAACACTTGTAATAAGACTGCAATTCTTGAAGTCAGAGAGCATTATGGTGGGCAGGGGGGTGATTCGTTGATTTTTTTTTTTTAATACAACTGTCATAATTGCTGGGATGGCCCATCACATTAGACTCAACTCTTCAGTGTTCTTCATCTAGAAGGATGCCCAAGAGATGTTATAACCTTACAAACCTTCTCCCATATAAGAAAACAAAATTTAGCCCAGAGCAATTGTATGTGGAGACATCCTCCCTATTGAAGATCAGTCATAAGGGGGGGAAGGGAAGAAGGCTTCGTGTGCGGTGTTCCATTCTAATTAGGAAATAGGGAGTCATTGAATGTTCTTGAGCTAGGGCAACTGCTTTACTGAGAGAAATAGCAACCGGCGGATCAAGGACATGAGTTAGATGGAGCAGTAAGAAGACTTGGGCAATACCCAGGTGAGCCCTACTGAGGCCTATGTTAATGGTGGCAGTGGGTGGAGCTGAGCACAGGAGGAAGTGGGGGTCAAGTCTATGTGAACTGTCAGCAGAGTTGACAATAGGAGCCAGGGATAAAGGGTCCAGCCTCCCAGCACTGAGGCTGCATTTTCAGACACGTCCAAGAGGCCAGCTTCTCCCTTCAACGTCCTCTGCTGAAGCAATTCCATTCTTCACATGGGCTTTAGACAAAGCCATCTCCCTGTGGGTGATGGGTCAGAAGAGTCGGGTAAGGGACTTGGAGCAAGAACTCTCATGTTGGTATTTCTAGCTTAGGAATCAACAAAGGCTCCCCATCCTGATCCACTCAGGCCTTCCATGTGAATTCCAGACTTTCTAATGTTCTAGATAAGTAACTTTTTTTTAAATGGAGGCTTTGTTGGAGCCTCCATTTTCTGACTTTGTCCAAAAAAGAGGTAAAACTACAAATGCCATGTGCTATCTCAATCATTCAGAAGAGAGACTTTAACCCTAAGAAAATTAGGAAAGCCCATTTTAGAATAAAGAGCAGTTCTGTAAAATGGAAAACATTTAGCTTAAAGAAACTCACTACATTTTCACTTGTCTTCCATTTCACTGTGAATAGATAGAAATTTTGTCCCACGCAGGCAGTGGTCTGCAAGCCTGGTCTGTGGGGACCACTGGTTTATGTGACAATTCCAAAACAGTTCGCTGTGTGGTTTAGGCTGTCAGAATCAGCACTGATGACCCCAAATCCAACTGCCAGCTTCTAAGAGCAAAAGCAAAGCTGAGGTTTCTGGATTGAGGGGTGGGTCTAACATGGAAAGGCAGGACAAAATCAGTCTGTACTAGTCTTCTTAAAATGCAAATGGTAAGTCACAAAGGATCCTAGAACAAATGGTCTCGTATTGATATATTCACATTCAATAATTTCATATTTAGTCTAGTGGGTTAGTGATTTTTTTTCATAAAAGGAAATTGCAGCCAGAGCTAATTGCTCAATCTGAAATGTATCTGGACATTGTTTAGATGTTGGAAAGGAAACAATAACATTGTAGAGTTTTAGCAAAGAAGAGGACATTATGTTTTTTAAATGCAAATGAATAGAAAATGTGGCCCCTTATGGTTTTCAAAGCTTTGATATATATGGTCAGAGAAAGAGCACCCTTATTTTGAGCTCTCCTTGACATTTTCCTTATTTCTAACATGCAAAAGGAAATTCATCAGCACAGGCTCAATCTATTCCCATCCATTGATTTGTTAGCCAATCAATGGCCACTGTAGTTTGAAAAAAAAAAATAGTACCCATTTCTATGAACCTTTCCAAGCGAGGCCAAGTTCAGCTAAGCTTAATAAAGAGAAAAACAGCAAGGACCATCTGGAAAACACTTCCGGAGTCGCAAAAGATAGTGGCAGCCTTTGCCCAACCTGCTATAAATAAGTGTCTTAGGGAAAAAAAAAACCACCCAATTTTCAAATCTGTTTCTACTTAATACAGCTGCAATACAGTTTATTTAGCTTTTCCCTATAGCAGGAAGACTGACTTTTTATGACAAGGGCCTAAATGTTTTTCACAGCCATTTCCATTGTCATTATTTTGAGGAACAACATACCACGAGGAACTGTCTGTTTGTTTCTGCAGCACACAGAAGTGGCCCCAGTGGCCTCTGCACCATGAAACTGGCCTCCAAAGGCCAGATTTATGGTCCTGTTTCCTCTCCCAGTGTTGCAAACATCACCCAAATCCTGGCCTGCAAGGGGCTGGCAACTTAGAATGACCAAGTGTCACATGCAGCAAATCAATTATTTATCTGACTGGATCCAGCACACTGTGGATGTCTGCCAGCTCATTGCCTCTTCTTCCCGATGACAATGAAGGGTCCAATTACTCTTCAAATGAGGCTAGTGCTTGCCAATGAAGGCTTGGCAAACCCCTACAACATTCACCTTTCCATCTTTCCTCACTGCAAAGCTTGCAAAGGAATTTTTCTACACATGACACTCCACACTCCTTCAAGTCACTCTTTGGGGAAAAGGCCCGCCTACCTTGGAAAGCTACAAAATGAAGTGGCCCCAACTGTTGTGTGCACTGAATATCTGCCCATACACTCAAGCACACCTAAACAGCCCATCCCATTCCGAAGACTGGAAGGGCAGGTTTGACCCCAGGGGACTGTCCTGTGTAATGAGTGATCTACCTCTGTTCTCCCTCTGTCCCCAAGCACCCATCTCATTTCCATGCATGGGCAAGGTAGGGTTCACCCCATGTCACCTTCCTAGTGAGTGCATGCCCCTCCTTTTCTGCTTTTCCAGGGATCATCAGAAAGAAGATGGTTGGGAGTGTGTCTTGATGGCAGCATTTCATCTGTTGCTGCAGATTGTAGGCATTATCAAGGTTGAGGTGCCTGAAGAAGCCCTGCTGACATTAGCTCTCCCAAGGAGAACTGCTGCAAGGAAATGAATGTGTGTAAGAGGGGTAAAAATTGGGAGGGGTGGTAGAGATGACCTGAATTTGAATTTCCAGTCATTTTGAAAACTACTCCATTTAGCCACCATTGACATTCTTTCTCAATAGTACTGAAATTAGTGGTGGGTAGTGGGCTCCCACATTCTGAAATTAGTTTATTCCAGTGTTATGAGCAGAGTGCTCTCAAGTACATTAAGGGGCTAGATTAATTGGCTCAAGTTTAAGAAGCTACAGGAGAAATGATAGTGGAGAGAGAGCAGAGGTGGAGGAAGATGCCTAATGGCTCTGAAAGCATGCCTGGGATAAGGTACATATTAAAAAGAAACTAGGGAGGAATAAACCTATTCTCTTTATGAAAAACCAGAGAAGTCATTCGTTATTACAGTGCACCCCCCAATTACCTATTACTTACTCAATGCCTGCCTTTAAAAAAAGACTCTGTTCATATAATCTTAACAACCCTTCCACCAACCTTAGAATTAAATCACGCACATAACCCACTTCCAAATGTTAATTAATAACCCCTATGAATTATACATATAAAAGTCAGAGGGAGAAGTTGTGTCTTTTATTATTTTAAATTGAATCTTCCAAAAACCACAACTTATTTATTAAATCTTGGTCTAGACCAGTGGTTCTCAATAAGGGGTGATTTTGTCCCAGAAGGGACATTTGGCAAGGTCTGGAGACATTTCTGGTTGTCACAGCTAGGGTGGAGGGGTGATGCTACTGGCATCCAGTGGGTACAGGCTAAGGATGCTGCTAAACATCTTACAATGAATACACAGGAAAAAATGGAGAAAAATGCACTCTAGATAAAGCCAAGTATGCTTAACCTTTAATATTCTTATTATTGGCAGTTATCAAAGGCAGAAGATCCAATTGTCTGAAATCTAAGGTTGGCTTACATATATGTCAACTAAGAACATATTTACTCCTTTCAGAATAAATGAAATAGGGTCTCAATCTGAATCTAGGAACATTAAAGAAACACTGTGACCATGGTGGGGGTAGGTAGCATACATTTTAAATGTATATTTCATCAGCCTAAATGGATGGAAATTAATATCTCACAAAGTAAAATGAGTATCTACTTATGTTCCATACAAAACCAAAATCAATACATTGTATCTTACTTAACCTGCAATTAGAGTTAAAAAAAAAAACAACCTAAAACAAGGAAATGCCATTCTTTCCCATTTCTTGCTAGCTGGGTACACTTTTCTGAGCAAGAAGCATTAAAACAAACAAGCAGACAAAAACCTTTTTTAAAAGCAGATTTTTCCAGAGCATAAAAGGCTTCCTGAACCATTCCATTTTATTTACTGTAGATTCAATCAGTCTTTAGCGAGCATAACATGCAGCCCATTCTCTTGGATATGCCTGCCTGGCTTTCCAAATGCCCTCAAAACTGGGATGATGAATCACATACCTTGGCCCCACTGTGCCAATTAATAGTAAGCAAAGAATTCCACACAGCTACAGAAGACTTTCTGCCTGGTGTGTGTACATGTGTGTGTGTTTGAGTGTGTGAGTGCCTGTAGGAGAGGTGTCTGTGTAGGAGGAGGGGAGTCCTTCAGCCAGTTGTTTGCACATAGTCTTAGGAGCAGGTGTTGAGATTCTCTAAAATTTCTTTAGTTCTAGAACATTCTGTGTGGCTCTGCAGTGTCCCCAGCATGAGGATGGGCTTTGGCAAGGAAAAATGTATATACCTGGAGTCGGCCTAGAGCTTCCAGGCTAAGGAAAGAATGGCTAACACTATACCATTTTGACTCTTCCAGGCCACCATTCCTTTCCCTGAATTATACAGCCAAAGTTGCCATACGCACAAAGGCAAAAATAACAACAACAACAAATTGCCCAACACACCCAGTCTTGGCTGCCAGCAAGGCCTGATTCTGCTTCTGAAAAGGAACAGTTGCTACGGTGCAGCTGTAGGAGCTTTTCCAGGGGACTGGTAATACCCTGGCTGTTAATGAATTATTTTTCGCCAGAATGTCAGATTCTTCCTGTGCTCCAGTAAACAGTCTGCTTTTGCCATGGGAAACAAAACCATCTCCTTCCGAGGAGCTCAAGGAGGTCAGCCAAGGGTCCCCCTGTGGGAGTAGCCCCCTTAGGAGCCAAAGACACAGGCACCTAACCTATAAATCACTGCAGCCCTGAATTCATTATTCCAGCTCTTTTTCTCTGCTTGGGCCATGCCCAGTACCAGGGAAGGGCCTAGGAAGACCCACAGTGCCACTGCCACACCCCCTGAATTGATCCTTGGACAGGTTTCCTCATCTTCAGTACCACAACGTGTGAAATTGGGCTTCCTTGCATGTCTCTCTCACAGAAACTGTATTTATCTCCTTGCTCTTGCTTTCATCAAGCTGTCAGATGACTATGTGTCTCTTTTTTCCTTTCTCTTCTTTAAGATTGGCCCCAGCCCCAAATAACCCATTCTCAGTATTAAAGTGCCTACTTGGGACAGTGTTCTCCAAGCACAAATCTTTTGGAAGGACATTACTTCATCAGGTATCAGGTAAATCAGTTGCTCAGACAGGAGACAACTCTTCAATGGACAAGAACAGGGGCCTGGGGGAAGGAAAGGGGTCACTTTCTTCCAAGCCAGCCCTATCCCCATCCCCACCCTGCTCTCTGGTCTCCATTAAGTTTCAGGAGCCCACATTTCTAACTGAACTTGACTGAGCAAACATGCTCATTAGTAGGCTTGATGGTGAACTCCCAAAATGGTACCTTAGCTATCAAAAATCTAAGTTGCCTGATGACAGCCTATTGTGGCTACTGCATCAGCCCCATGTCTCACATCTGCCATGGAGATGGAGTGAATTTATGCTCCCCCCAAACATCTGGAGGTGCTGTGAGGTTGAAGGCACAGGTTGGTAGTTTACTCTGGAGCAGTGCTGTGTAGCAGAAATACAAATACAATTTTAAAATTTCTAGCAGGTATATTAAAAAGATTAAAAGAAACAGGTGACATTAAATTTAATTTTGTGGCTTATTTTTTAAAGATTTTATTTATTTTATCTTTAGAGGGGAAGGGGAGGAGAGAGAGAGAGAGAGAAATATCAACATGTGGTTGCCTCTCATGTGTCCCCTGCTGGGAACTGGCATACAACCTACGCATGTGCCCTGACTGGGAATCGAACCATAATCCTTTGGTTTGCAAGCTCACACTCAATCCACTGAGCTACACCAGCCAGGGCTAATTTTGTGGCTTATTTAAACAATACATTCAGCCATGGCTGGTGTGGCTCAGTGGATTGAGTGCTGGCCTGTGAACCAAAGGGTTGCTTTGAGGGCACATGCCTGGGTTGCAGGCCAGGTCCTCAGTAGGAGGCCTGTGAGAGGCAACAGCACATTGATGTTTCTCTCCCTCTTTCTCCCCTGCTTCCCCTCTCTCTAAAAATAAATAAAATATTTTTAAAAAACAATATCTTCCAAGTATTATCATTTCACCATGCAATTGATATAGAAACTATCAATGAAGTATTCTGCATCACTTCATTGTACTAAATAGAAATTCTATGCATATATTATCCTTATACCTCATCCTACTTTGGACTAACCACCTTTCAGCTGCTCAATAGCCATGTGTGACTAGTGGCTACTGTATGGAACAGCAGACATAGAACATTTCCATCATCATAGAAAGTTTAATTAGATAGTGCTGTGCTAAAAGACCAAATCATCTGTGGTAAGAAGAGTGACAGGTGACAGCAGAATGGACTGTAGAATTATTGGAGCTAAGAATTATAGCAGAAATGGGAACTGCGAGGATTGTGATGTTCTAGGAGCCCCTAGCCTGACCACTAAGTGGAGAATAAAATGAGCTTTTAGAAAGGCCCAGGTCCCATGAGTATAGTCATTACTGAAGCTGGTTGAGCTGCCTCCATCTTAGCTCTTCTGATCTGTTTAAGGCAGGGGATGGGACAGAAAAATCACCATAGTCAAGTATGTTCTTTCAATAACAATTCTGGGTTTGCAATCTAATTTGGTGAAGCAGATACAAAAACATGATCAAATTATGTGCATCTGTGTTTCAGCATGCATGTGTGTGTTCTTGGCTGGAGAGAGAAAGAGGGTCATGGGAGAAATACAGAAGCACTAACATGGACACCAAAATCACCTGCTCATCAGTGGCTGTAAGAACACAAGAGAGCAGCAGAATCAAGGGGCTCATCAAAAATTGTGAGCCATGAAGGAAATGCCCTGAGTCTGGAAAGAATAATATGATGGGCATCTGGGCAGACAATCAGATGGAAAAGAGGAGTGATAATGCGAGGCATTTTCCTAAGACAAGAGCTGCCAACTCTACAGCAAGGATGTCACCCTGATCCCTAAATCAAGGTTACTTCAGAATCCCACACAGGCTTTTTTTGTGCAGGGCAGGGTGCAGTTAGCCATTTCCCTGTCCCCTTGAGAGCCTCCTTCTCTGAGGTCACCCTCAGATTCTGATAAAGGGGGCAGCAGAGTCAAAAACACCTTATATATGGATTCAAATCCTTGCTCTTCCAATGGCTCTAGAATTTCTAGGGGTTAAGGTTGAAATCTGGTTGGAATGGGCCTAAGGGACTAGCTTTGACAATGCATTTGCATAGCAAGATCCCAGCTCATTTTTATTTAGAGTTTATTTACCTGAGACAGTTAAGAGTCAGAAATATCTACCCACACTTTGGTCCCACAATGGGCCTTGGATAATTACTTAACCTCAACCTCAGTTTCCTCATCCACAAGGTGGGAATGCTATTGCCCATCTCATGTGGGTTTGTCAGCTTAGAACTACTCCAGGCTACAACTGGAGCATGACACCAGGAACTCCGAGTCCCTAACCAAATATTCCTAGCTCTAGATTTCTCCCTGCTGGGTCTCCCTTGACAATGACTTACAGCTCCCTCCCCAATACCATTCACTCCAACAGCTCCATCATTTAGTCACTCAACTCTTGTTTATTAAGCAACAATAGAGTATTGGGTATTCCAAGATGTAAAGGCAGTCTTTCCACCTGAAATAGTTAGGGACTATTTGGGATCTATCTACTTGACCCATAAGCCCTGGGTGACTGGGCTGCATCACTGGTAGTCTCCCCTTATCCTTAGGTACCATATTTTGTGAATGCATAGGATCTGAGGACTCTGGCCTTGGGAGAAATAAATAAGAGACTTGGGAGAGAGGTAGACAGACATGTTGCCCCTTTAAATCATAACCACTAAAGCCTGGACTCAGACATGCAACTGGAAATTTCTCTGAATCTCATATTCCTTATCTGTAAAATAATGTCTCTTTCATGTCATAGATTCCCACATGTGAAGTGCTTGGCAGATAGAGCAACAACACATGTCAATTCCTTTCCCAATTTATTTCCCTCTACTACCCTTCTCCCCCAAATCTAAGGTTAGGGAAGGAGCCAGAGAACAGAAACTTGCTATTTTCTGACTGGAGATTCACAGCACACTACATGTGAGTACCTCCACATTCAGAATACCTCAGTTCTGGGGTCCAGTGGATTGGGGGAGACCATTGCAACTAGGGCTGTATTTGTCTCCGGGTGCTATAGCACTCTCATCAACACCTGGTCACACACTTCCCATCCTTTTCTTTTTGTTTCTTGTCTTTCAGAGGCCCTGTTTCAGAGGCTTTGTTTTCTGACTACAAGATTTTTTATTTTACAACTCTTACCCAACTGCCCACCAATCAAGTTCTCACAGTGGCAATGGGCATCACCTGGAAAGCTGTTTTCGCTTTTAATCCCTGGTGGAGCCTGACTGCTGGAGGCCTGGGGCTTCTTTGCATTATAAGGACCCTCCCTGGGTGGCTAATTGGTGCTGGTATCAAAACAGCCAGTACCCTAAGTTCCAGCCTGACTTGGTTCACAGTGCCCTGACCGCCTTGTGGATACCTCTAATGGGCATCTGTCAGGGTGAGACACAAGTGACTATTCGCAGGATATTGTGTAGGGGGGGCGTGGTAAGGTGGGCATAGGTTTGGTGGTGGGCGGGTGGCTTCTTTGGGCTTCTAAGGGGCAGAATTGGGATGATACCGGGCTTATGAATCTGTGCATTCTAGCCGACCCCCAGTTTTTGAAGGTGGCACAACTCCCTACATTACCCTTTGAGAAGAAAGGCTAAGGACAAAATCGGGTGGGGGCATAACGCTGCTCTAGTGAGCAGGCTCCCACCCATTGGCCTCCCCACTGTCTTCCTCCCACATTGCCACCCCTCTACTGTAACAAAGGCAAATCACCACGCATTTTCAAAGTTATCAGAAGTCTCATCTTGCTCAATCAACAAACGATTCTGATGACTCAAAGGGAGGAAGACAGGCATCCAGAAAACGGTGGGAAAGATTCCCTAGTCAAAGCACAGCAAACCTTGCCCTGTGCATGCAATGCTAAGAATCGTCTCCCTGCTGGCTGCTTTTCTCTGTGTTCTAAAGAGAAGCTTCCAAGAATCAGCTAAATAAAGGGATCACACCAGAGGATGAGAGAGAATGCTAAACCAACAAAAACAAAGACCCAGATGAAACAGAATGAGCCATGAGAATCCGCGGTTATCAAAACTTTGGCCGTATCTATTTATCATCGCTGCACACCCGGGCTCTGCGGAATATCATTCTGTTGATGTCACTTATCCTCAGCAAAATATTTACACATCCTTAAAAATGCCAGATGAGGGAGGCCAGCCCGCGCACCGCCGCAAACCGCCCGGTCGCCGAGTTTGGAAGACGGTGAACTGGGGGCACGATGGAAGGTGGTTGCTGCGGGCACAGGTAGGAGCTATGGACAGTTCCCGGAACAGGGACCCCAGCGCTGCTCCCTGCCCTGCCCACCTCTCCCCCACCTGACTCTGCAAGAAGCAGCCACATCCTCGATATGGTGTCAGTACCTCTCCGTCCTCCCCCTGCCTTTCTCATTGATTAAGTTCTCAAACCATTGTTAAAGCCGAGTTGCTTTTCCCTGGAAAACTGGGCTGAATTCATTAAGCTTCCCCATGCCACAAAAGGAATATTCATAAAAGTTTGGCAGGCAGAAAAGGAAGCTGACTGCATGCCACGGGGTGGGTGACAATTCGTTCCTCCAAAGCCACCTTCTTCCTCCGTGCCCCATCCCTCTCTCCATCCACCCGTCGTACCCCAAACCTACTCCAGGGACTTCTGATAGGAAAACACAAAGCAGCAGCTGTTTGGCAACATTTCTACCCCTCGCCGGCAACTGTGGTGGGATGCCATTTCCCCACCCAGGCGGAGCTTATTCGGAACAATAGTCGGGCTTTAAACGGCAAACAGGCAAACACACAGAGCACAACCCCAACCCCGAAAAACCCAACAAGGCGAGAAGCAGTAACTCCCTCCGCAGCAAAAGGCACCACGGAAACGCACGCAAAAATGCAGCGAGAACGCTGCTCGGTGCCTAACATGGCAGAAAGCCCGAGCCGGTGCGGCCACCCGGAGTATGGGCATTGGGGGGGCAAGAGGGCTCTTGGGGCAGCGACGCACACTCACCGGGCTCTGGGAGGATGCGGGGCTGGCCAAGCGTCACAAAGGCGAACCCAGCGCGATCTGGCAAAACCCAACTTTCCACCCGGCTCGCCAGGGCCTCCAGATACGTCAACAGAATCCATCTTTCGAAGGGCCTGGAAGGCGCCGGGTTTTCCCGGCCGGGGCAGAGCCACAGAGCCAGAGGCGGCCCCGTGCGGTGCCCAGGCTCGGAGTCCACCGCGCGCCGCCCTCTGCGCCCGGTGCCAGCGTCGGTGGCTGCCCGAAACCCACTTCGGGGCCCCCGCCCCGCTGGCCGGCGCCTCCTCCTGGGCCGTCCCCGGCCCCGCCGGCAAGTGCACGGCGCCAGGAGCGGGAGTGAGAGCGGGGCCAGAAGACGCCGCACCGGTAGCGGCCTCCGCTAGCGTCCCCGCCCCCGTCCGGCCCTACCCCCTGGCCCAGGCTTCAGGGCGCCGTCCTGCCCCCGGGAGCAGGCCCCTCCCAGGGCTCCGAGCCCCGCCAGGCGCTCCCAGCCCGGCGCGCCCCCTGCATCCCGTGGCAGGTCCGCACCGGGAGGGCGGGTGGGGGGACCCCGGCCCGCACGGAGGCGCCGCGTCCGCTACCTCGCAATCGCAGCCGCCGCCTCCAGGAAGCCGCGGGGTGGTCGCGGGTACGGGAACTCTCAGGTTTGGCCTCGCCGCCGACCTCCTAAAGCGGGCTGTGCAGCGGTGGGAGCTGCCGTCGCCGCTGTCACCAAGCTGCTGTCGCCGCCGCCACTGCCGGTTGTGCGTGAGCGTGTGTGCGCCTCTGTCCGGGCGAGTGTGTGACTGCGTGCGGCGCCAGGGCTTTACTATATACACCAAGGGGTGGGAGGAGGCGGGGAAGGGGAGGGCTTGGGGGAGGTGGCAGAGGAGGGGGATCAGGAGGGAGGCGAAAGGGTACCGGAGGAGGCAGCAGCAGAGGAGGGACAGGTGATCTCGCCCACGGAGAGGGCGTGGCAGTGGGTGGCGGGGGCTAGCCGCAGAAAGGGACACCCGGAGCGTAGTGTGGGGGTCGGTGGTAGGGCGCCTCGGAGGGCCAGCAGAGCGGGGACCCTGCCACCTCCCGGCAGGTTAGGGACCATTTCAGACCCCAGGATGGAGAGGAGAGAGAACAGAGCCCAGGAGGAAGTGACAGGCTGATGGAGGTGGAGAGGTGGGAAGGTCCCAGCAATCACCTTCTAAAATGCCAATTGTGATACATGTCGAAGATCCTTCTCAGTAGGTGTGAAATTATTAAAGACAAAAATAGTCCAAGGACATAATTTCATTTCCACATAATTGCTTGAGAGGTGATTCATTTATTAATCTAACATTTATTAAGCACCTAGTGTTTGCCAGACATTGGGCTAAGAACTGGAGTTACAGAGATGATGAATATATGGTTACTAACTCGTGTATATATAACTGGTATCAGCAGCACTGTTGATCATTTTAAAACAAAATAAAAAACCTAAATGCTATAAATGTTTTAAGAGTGTGAAGGAAGCAACTACATTGGTTTAATTAATCCCTAAAGGTGTAAAGATTTTTTTCTGCTCATCAAAACAGGATGAAGATATTTGAGAGAGAATGGCAGAGCAGAATGACTTTAATCACAGCAGAGAGCAGTCTGAACCTGGCTGTCCTTTGCATGTTCAAACCTCCTCTTGTCTCAGCACTGTAAATAGTAACCATGACTCAACCTCTTGCAGAATTTGGGGTGGTCAAACAGAAATACATAGACAGCAGCCTGGCAAGTTTATAATTAGTATGGGAATTGAAAGGCTGTATTCCAACCTTGTGTTACAAGCATAATGTGGTAGAAAGCAGGGCCACACTATGACTTTCATGGACACTTTACCTTTGTGGACCCCTTCATAAAAAATGGTAAAAATTACATTTTTTCCCATTGTTTTGGTGTAAAGATGAATATGTTAATATTATATATTGAAAATTTTCTTCAACCTAAAATATCGCTTTTTCTTCTGATTTTAAAGAAATTAAAACATTTCCATGGGCCCCTAAAAGTACTGTGGGCTCCAGGCACTGTGCCTACTGACCCTAACAGAGAAGTCAGCCCTGATGGTACCATTCCTTAATACTGAATTTCCTCTTTTGAAAATGAAGACTTAAATTAATAAGTACCCAATCAATATAAGGCCAGAGAGACACATAGTGTAAGTTTAAGATTTGATAATAATGAATATCAACAAAAGGACCAATTCTTACTTGTTTCAATCAAGCTCTTGAATTTTAAATGAATTCTGAGTAACTAATGACACCTGTGGAGAGATCTGTCCATGAATATGTCTTTAACCACTTCAGTAACCAAAGACTCCCTCTATGAATCTCGTAACTGTTCCCAGGTATGTGAGAGCTCAGTTACCAGCACATAGCCTAAATACAACTAAAGATACAGCTGGACAATTATAATGGGGCAAGTTCATGGATGAAAGTCCATAAAGGTTTTGTGTGTATTGGGGGGGGGTATGTGTGTACAAGGTAGGGATTGATAACCTGGAAGGGAATTGCTAGACTATTTCTTTTGCTGGCCTCATCACAACCCTGGGTTAATGTTTGATTCTCAGTGACAATTGTGATTCATATTTGCTGCCCTTTCAAGTGCTTATGTTTTCAGGAAAAACTAAATTGATTCAGAAGGATGCATAATAAACAGTCATCATGATCCCCATTCCCAAAGAAATGTATAGTGGCACCACAATGTATTTTCATTGTGGCTGCCCTTGCAGAGAGAAAAGAAAACGAGGAGTTCAGAAAGACAAGGTCTAGAGTGGGATGGAGATCTTTTAGGATAGAAATAAGGCATGAGTATGGAAGAATTATGTTCATACAGTTAAAGGGATGGCTAAGAAAATGGAGGTAAGAAAGGACATGCCCAACAGAAAGAAAGAGTGCAGAAAAAAAAAAAACTTTCCAGAGTTGCTCATGGTGATTTTTGATATCTGTAATTCTAATATTTGGTGATTATAAATAAGGACTGAAAAAATTTGCCTATCTCAGATCTGATTCTTTTATCTCCATCCTGCTTCTCTAATACAGTATATTCACATAATCTAGTTTTCATATACTTGTCAGATGGGCAATTCACTCATTTACCCAATAAACATCCTTTAGGCACCTGCTGTATGACAGTCACTGAGCTAAGGACTGTGGTTAGAGCAATGGTTAATGGAGAGTTGTTAACCCTAAGGAGCTCACAGGCCAGTAAGTAAAGTGTTAATAATACAATGTGACACTGGTATATGAGGAGTTATAAAATGGGCCAGGTGAACACCAAGGGAGGGGCCTATTTCTGTACTGGGAAGGAGTAGGGAATGGCATGGGGCAAGGCAGCAGAAAAGATTGCGCAGAGAGGGTGACAAGAGCTGAACATTTAAGAGATGGATAGGAGTTTTTCAAAGTAAAGGCATTACAAGTGAAGGGAATAGCAGGCACCAAAGGTTGGATATAGAGGAGGCTGCAAATATTTTATGAGCCCGGAGTAGTGTCTGTGAAGAATAGTGGGGAAAAGGGGAAGAAAGAAGGTAGGGGTCAGTTGAGATCCCTGGTCTGTCCTGTAAAGAAGCTTTTTGTAGTCAATGGGGAGCCACTGAAGGACTTGAAGCAAGGGAGTGAGTGGCCAGGGAAGATTTGGGTTGAGGAATGATCACTACAATGGTGGGTATGAAGCACATACTGGAGAGGGATGAGATTGGCAGCATGAAAACCATGTGAGAGAGATTGTGGCAATGATCAGAGTTTGAGTCAGGGTAGTGCCAGCAGAGAGGAAGGGTTGGAACTTGAGTCAAGTGGTACTCAGGACATAGAATCAACAGGACTTAATGATGGAGGAAACAAGAAGCAGTTATGGTGACTGACACCTCACTTTCTGAATCAGGTGACAAGGTAGGTGGGGGGTGTGGTCTGTGAAATACAGGTTCCTGGGAAGAGAATCAGATTTGTAGCTGGAAATGATGAGTGCTATAGGTCCCTCAGAAGCAGATCCTGAGACAAGGATTCAAGTGCAGAAAGGTGATTTGAAAGGTGAAGGAAACACTAGTAGGGGTGTGTGGAAGGGAAACAGAGGAATGACAGCCAACAGGAGGTATGTAATCAAGGCCAATTACTACCATGGGCAAGTGGAGCTTAGTCCTGCAGGCAAACTCTTGGATGTAATACAAAACATCCACTTCAAAATTGTCCCACTCAGAGGATAATGGTTTTCTGGCAATTTCAACCTGCCACCCAACATTGGCAGAGAGTCCTTCTGAGGCATAGGGAAAGGATACTGGCTGGTAGCTTAGATGTCTGCAGACTACATTGAAATGGTATCACCCAAGGGATATGGGTGGAGCACTGTCAGTGTCTGCAACAGAGACTCCTGGTTAGGACATCTTGAGTTGGAAGTATCTGTTGGTTAGTCACAGAGAAGTCCAGCAGGCATTTGCAAGAGCAGGTCTGGAATCAAAAGTGAAGCTGGAGACCTAGATTTGGTAGTTGTTGGGACCTAGATGTTGGTCGAACCAATGGGTGTTGATGAACTCTGCAGAAGACACATGTAACTTAAGTTGATGGCTGAGCTCATCACCCTTGGCCAAGCCAGTGTGATTTGATTTGATCTGATGTGCATAAACATCATTGTGAATTTCTCTGGGAGTTCCTGGAAGCCCCAAAGTTGTAATGCCAGAATGTATCTGGGGAAAAGTGTCCATTGATTTCATGAACATCTTAAGGGGTCTATATTTGACTGACATTGAATAATGTATTTAAAATGGAAACTTTTTTTTCCAAAATGTTGTGGTCAGTCATATTTATAGATGATTGAATGACTGAATGCAGCTGGGCATTTAAAAACATAATCACAGTGAAAAGGGATATATACAGGGGAAAAAAAAACGCAGGGCATAATTAAAACACACAGGACTGAGATCAAACCTAGGTGGGCTCAGGTAAAGAGGATGGAAACCATTCAGAGAAACAGTCCAGCAAGAATGACATTTTTAGCTAAGGAATAGTCAGAGTCCATGGGGTAAGGGAAAGGTTTTAACTATTTTGATAGAACAGAGACTTCTTTTTTATTTTTATGCTTTAATTATATTTCATTGTTTATCATGGTATTACAGTTGTCCCAGTTTTTCTGATGTGGTTCGCATGGGGGCTTCTGTATTCCTCTTTAGAGATTTCATATGAACTGTATTATGCCCTGATTTTATCCAAAGGGCATAATAGAATTCATATGAAATCTTTGCTAATTTTAGCAAGACTGAACAAAAGGATATGTGAGTTAGTCCTTCAGTTAGGTAATCAACAAGCATATTCCAAGCAGCTAGAACACACAGACAGGGTAATAAAGTACCCGCTCTGACCTACACTTGACAATTGACAAATTGTTAAGAGTCAGAAGTGGGCTCATTATAAAGGGCTCTTCCTGTGGCTGCTCCATTCTGCATTCCCAATTTCTCTTCCCTAACAGAAGAACCACAATGTTCAGGTATCCATCCCTTTCCTACAAAACCATAGACCTTAGAACTTGATCCTAGTTTTAGGGTGGAATCTATTTGATCTGAAGCAAATGCATCTCTCCTGCTATAATTTGGACCAAACAGATGAGAGGAGAGATTTGCTGGGGGCATTACGAGTAAGTTCTTACTCTTCCAGGAGAACAACCCTCCTTTTCCCAATGAACATGAAGATAATGAAATCTCATTTGGAACTGGCAGTAAAAACACAGTGCAGCTGCCCTTACACTTGATTATCGAAACTGGGACACTACTGAGGGTGAAAGGGGTTGCTATTACTAATTATGTAAGGGCCTAAGCCATAAACTGGGTCTTCCCAGCAAACCAGGATGGATGATAACTACGATGTTAGCAGCCAGGCCTAGGAGGAACCTGAGGCTCTCAAGGCAGCACAATAAAAATAGACAAGGCACCTGGAACTCTGATGATGTTATTGAACTGATAGAACAACCAATAACTTCTGAAGGCACCTGAACTTGCACTTCCTGTTACATAAATTATTACACTGCTTTGTAGGTTAAGCTTCTTTGAGTCAGGTCTCTACTGCTTGCAATTAAAAGCATCCTAAGGCATACAATGCAGTTGCAGGATTGCTTTTTTGTTTTGTTTTGTTTTGGTTTGGTTTAGTCCCAGATGGAATGAGGGCCTTCTGGAGTCAACAGATGTAACAAAAACAAGTTGGGGGGAGGAAGAAGGTCAGGGATTGGTATTTTAATCTGACTTTAGAGACACGTGAAGGAAATCATCTAAACTAGCACGTGGTTGGGCTGAATCTGGAGGCCACCGTGCACGTGGCAGTTGTCACTGGATCCACGCCTTAGAGGCACACTCCTGCCTCTGACAGAGTCCAGAGTCAGGGGCATTTGTCTCTGTCTTCTGCTCTCTCACTGCTCTGTCTGAGTGACTTTGAACCAGCTCTTTCTCTCTGTGGACTTGGAACCCTTATCCCAGTAGCAGCCATCTTCCCCTGATGTCATGTCTAGTCTTTCTGACTTGACTGTACCATGGGGTACATCCCCCACAGAACCTGCCCTCAGTAACTAATGGTGGAATTCATGATTATCTGCCCTCACATCTGTGGTCTCTTACTCGCGAGGAGCTTCAATATCCCTTATCTTCTTCAAGTCTTGTAACCATGAAACACACCTTCCTTTTCAGTGTGGAGGGAGGATGGGGACAGAGGGGGTTTGGGGTTGGAGCCATGTGACTGTTGCCTGAGGCTATCAAGCTTTGTCCAGTTCAATGGAGAGCCTTGCACAAGCCCAGTGAGAAGCCAGGTTGCATGAAACAGAGTAGAGTCCATGCAGCTCACCAAGAAAGGACTAGAAACAAAACTTATATCTGGAAGAGAGATTTGGAGTCAGGAGCATGAAATAATAAGGCAGTGGGTTTGGGTTAAGTGGAAAATAGACCCAGATTTGGTTTTGGAGAGGTGAATTATTTTGCTGCCTATGGCATGATTGTGGTTGAAATACGGGCACAGGAAGGACTAAGGATAGGCTCACTCAGAAATGACCCCCCACTACCCAGCCTTCCGATGGGGAAAATGATGCTCACAGAGGGGCAGGCACAAGAACTGGACACACGCACACACTGGACACACACACACACACTTTTACACATATCAAGTCCTGTTCTCTTTCTCGGTGTCAGGGTTACTTTTTCCTCTCTTAAAAATTCATTCACAAAATGGGCCCTGGAATAATAAGCAGTGCAATGAGAATGTTATCCCAAACAATCATTAAAAATAGCTGCGGAGACACTCCAAGGCAGGAGTCTTAATGTTAAAGGTGACAACAAGCAGTGGCCCCCCAAATCCCCAATCACCGAAACTGCAGCCCCCTGTGCCTGGCACGGGGT